>BPLR01010688.1:110000-195308 GCA_021605095.1 Caerostris extrusa | reverse complement strand
GCTCAATACGCAACAATAATTTCAAACATCACACACATTTGGGTAGTTTTACTCTTCCCTTAAGGTACTCCTTCATAATGCTAATTGAATACCCATAAACAACTTCCTGGTTACAACATCAGAGCAACTGCACAAAAGCACAGAGTTCAGCTGGACCTCAACCAATGCAGACCCACCCGTGAATGGCTACTCTACAATGCTCCTCGCCAATTAAACCCCACCACAATCCAATTGAAAATTTATGGCACCAGCTGGATCTAGAAATCAAGAAACATAAAATTTCAGATTTCGTACCTCAAATGTGTACTCTTGCAAGAGTGGCACAAAAATTCCCCCACAGTACAACAAAGACCTAGTTTCCTCTATGAAAAATAGATTACAAGCTGTTACAGATGCAGAAGGTATGCATACAAAGTACTAAAACATATACTGATTTTTGTTTTTCGCTCATAATTTTGCCAATACTGTTTTCATCATGTAAAATTTGGATTTTCGTAGATTTTGACTAAAAAAAAATATTTAAATGAAAATTTCGTTATATTTGTTTGTCTTTTCTCCTTCTGTAATCGCTATGTTAAAATAAAATTTGTAAACATACTTTGTTAGCAAATATGATCATTTATAGGCAATTGCCAATACTTTTTTTATCCACTGTATGTATACAGACATATACACACATCACATATGTATACACACATACATATATATACATACATACACATACATATATATCACTGTGTCCTAAAAGTAAGACCAATTTTCAATTTAAAAATCCCAGGGCTTATGGAATGTCAATTTTTTTTTCTTCTTTAGGTTGCTGGCATTGCCCTTGACATCTGTGTGATATTTGACGTCAAAATATTTATTAGTGTTTGAGTTAGTGTTTTAGTTCTTTGTGAGAACTAAAACTGATTCCGGCAATTTATGAAATGTCTGAATTAATTGAGCAAAGAACTTGCATTCAATTTTGTTTGTGATAACGTATAGAATGTTGCAGAAGGCATTCTGTGAGCCTTCCTATATTATAAAGAAATGTTTACAAGTGGTATAAACAGTTCAAAAAGGCAGAGAACCTTCAGTCGACCCTCAATCTTGACCGACGAAGCTCGCGTCCAAAATTAAAGATTTGGTGCATGCAAAACCGTTGATTTACAATTAGTGACCTTGCTGATGATATTGTAATTTCAAAAAGGATCGTCAATTCTATTTTGAGCCTCAAACACGTGAAAACACTGAATGCGCCAGCTCACACTGCATTGATTCTTCGTGACTTTTCGCCAAAAATGAAATCCATATCATTCCACAGACGCCGTATTCACACCGTGCGACTTCTGGCTATTCCCTAAACCCAATAGACCACTCCGGATCGATTTTGGTTTTGAGTCGATTGAAGACATTCACCATGAATCGCCGTGCGCTTCAGCCAGCCCTGCCGATGACTTTTTAGCATGCATTGAGGATTGGAAAAAACATTGGCATAAGGGCATTGTGTCCAGTGGAGATGAAATAAATTTGGAAGGTGATGAAAAAAATTTGAAAGAATAAACAAAAAGTTTTTTCAAAAAAAAATAATGGGTCTTACTTTTGAGTCAGTAGTTATATGCATGTATATATATATAGAGAGAAAAATAGAGTTGTTCAATAAAACTGAATCAAACTGTGTTTGGCAACTTTCATTAGCAATAATGAGGATGATTGTATCTAATAATCCATTTGATGTGCACCCAATTTTATATGTGCATTCAAATGAAAGGATATTTTTTATTTCATTGGTCTGACTCAAATATTTATAACATTGATTGAACATTCAGCCATTTTAATTCAACATCACAAAAAGTTTTTAAATATCTTTGAATGGAACAAGAGAAAAAAATATAATATCCATAAATCTTTACAAGTTTGATGTTAATGTACAATTGTTTGTTTGGTAAAGAATGCTAAAACAGGGTTATGTCATTTGACTAAAAAATTCAAAGTGTTGCCAAGGTTTTAATAATAACAAATATATACAGTAAAAAATTATGAGCAACATTTTAAGTCTATAATTTAAAATTTATTAATATGAAGTCCTTACTACCTCTCCTAAAGATGTCCACAACACTCTGTGTCGTTCATTAACATAAAATACACTGTCTTGGCACCATGGATCTTGAAATAAATAATTGTGCAACAATGACATTCGAGTATGAAGATAACCATATTCTTCATTTCCTAATTCACAACTCTTAATACCTAAAATAAAATTTGAAAGTTAAAATATAAAAATATTTTATAAGATTTTATGTAATATTTTTATAAAAATAAATATTATATAATATTTTATAAAAATAAAAATATTGTCACAAAATATTTCCTGATATAATTTCAGATTTGAAATATTAATCTGATTTAAAATACTTTCAGTGTTAATTCAAATAATATTAAAACTTTTAAAAGATACTGAAAGTTTTCAAATTATCCTTTAAAAAATAATTTCAACAATTTAATTATTTTTGTGTCATTTACTAAATTAATTTAATTTATCATATTGTTATAGATAACCTTTTTTTTTTTTTTTTTTTTTTTTTTTTTTTTTTTTTTTTTTTTTTATAATTTCATGATTTTATATATTTAAAACTAACAATTAAATGTTACTCATAATTTTCATTAAATCATTTTAAAGAGAAAATTTTTAAATATTTGTCTTTTATTTTTACTAATATTTTCTATTTTCTATTGTAGTTTTAAATATTTTATTTTTTAATTTGAAACATATTTATTTTTTATAGATGAAAATTTATTCTGCATCTTCAAACACAGGAAATAATTTGGAATCTTTCTGCAATACATCATGTATAAATGCAAAAGAAAGCTAACAATTTTTTATATTATTTGAACAATGTAAAACAATTATGAAAGGTCATATCATTTAATTTTTTTCTACATAATATATGCACTAATATTTTAATAAATTGATGTATAAAAAAAAAACATAAAAAAAATTCAGGCTTTAGCTTTATTATTAAAAACATAAAAAAAAAATCATTTTTAATAACTGATAGAAGGAATGGTTATTAAACTCTGCTATAAAAATAGGAAAAATAGCAAGAGATTCACAAATTTACAGGAATGATTTAATCGTAGTTTTAATATGAATAAAGTGCTTAATCATATTACAATATTAACATTATCTTACTTAAATTTTTGATTTATATAGATTTAAGGTGACAAAAAAAATCAAAGCACAAAAAGTATCGGGCAATCAGAAGCCTATGCGTCTATATACATTGTTTTATAGATCCTTTTCAACTTCAATTTCATCTAACATTAGTACAACTTTGGCAAAATGCTGGAATTAAGCTTTTAAAATCAACAGGAAAACAGAATTTATACAGCTGCAATTGAATGCTTAAACTGAATTCCTACAAAGAACAGAAAAATGCAATAGATAGCAGATAAAAAGAAGTTTTTATTTCCAAATGTGGTTTTTACCAACAAATTAAATTATAGGTGAGAAGCAGGTTTAAAAAAAAATTTACTCCACTATCTACTTGAGTCTCCATTTATCAATATGAATCCAGCTTAGCTTGCACTATAATAAAAATTAAGACTTAAGAAATAAAAAATTCTAATATCTTCTAATCATTCGAATTGTCACTATACACAAATCTAAAGATATCAATTTAACTGTCTGCTTATATATTTGACAACGAACTAGTTTTTTCTGTAATTAAAATGATTTTTCATTCAATGTACGAAAATATTTTTGAATTCCCAACTTTCCCGTCTTTCTAGTATTTATAAAATAAAAATTACAATTCTTCCAGTTTTAATGCAGATAAATTGTTTTCATAATATAATAATACAATCAAAATTTTTTATATTATGTAGAATTTTAACAATTTAAAATATTCCGTCACTTAAAATTAACCATATTTTTATCAAGGAACTGTGCTAATTTAATATATAAAATTATTATTATATATAAATTATAGATATTATATGCACATTTAAAAAAGAAATTTTTTCAGATTTTTTTCTTTTTACAGTAAATACAATTAGCTTAAAAGTAAAACTATTTTTAAAAATTTACCATCAACAACCGGCTGTTTTAAAACTGGTATAGGATCAAGAGATAATTTGTACCCTTCAAATTTTATATCTAACATATTTCTGTTAACTTTTAAATCCATTATAACCATCTTTATTTTTCAAAATATTTAAATTTATTAAAAATTTATATCAATATTTTTCTTCTTATTTTCAGAATTTGGAGGTAGAAATAAACTAAAAATCAAACTCAATAGTTAAATCAAAAACATCACCAGTGACATATGTGGAATCAGTTACAGTGAAAAAAAAATGTACTAAAACATGAATAAAAATATACTACCTGAATGGAAAAGTTGATATAGTATTTAATTTAATTTATTTTACATCAGAAAAAAATATGTCTTTTGTAAGTTTATATTAGGTTATAAAAGGTTAAGGAAATGGAAATCTTGAATACTGCACATTGTATATGTTTTTTTTTTTTTTAATTTTTGTTATTGTACCTCAAATTGCACCCTCTAGTTTCCAGCGAATTAACAACTATATTTCAATTTCCAACTTGGATCACACTTATCATTACAAATTATCTTAAAAATAGAACTTTTCAAGTTCGACTTCATAATGAATTCTCCAAAATCGGTCATATTTGTGCTGGTACACCTCAAGGAAGCTTGCTAAGTCCTATTCTCTACAATATCTTTACCTACGACTTTTCTCAGTGCACTAACATTTCCACTTGCCTATTTGCTGACGATTCTGCTGCTCTTGCCCAAGGTGCTTCTATTCTTTATGTCATCAATATTCTTCAAAATTTTCTGAATATCCTAGAGGATTGGCTAACTAAATGGAGCATCGCAATTAATGTCTCTAAATCTCAAGCTATCATTTTCCGAAAAGGACACGCCAGACAACCATATATTAATCTCTCACTTTTTGATCAACAAATTGAATGGGCGATTAATATTAAATATCTCGGCTTAATTATAGACAATAAACTTACGTTTCGAGCTCATATTCAAAAATCAAAGAAAAATGTTGGAAAAAATTTTATCTCACTCTACCACTCATTAATAAATTTTCTAAATTAACTTTGTCAAACAAACTTCTTCTCTACAAACAAGTTCACAGGCCTATCCTTACCTATGCTGCCCCAATCTGGGGTCTAGCTGCACAATCTAACAAGAAATCTGTACAAATTATTCAAAACAAACTTCTTCGTATTATCACTGGTGCACCCTGGTTTGTCCGCAACTCTACAATTCATCAAGATTTAAAAATTGATTCTATTGACAACTATATTACTAAACTTTCTAGAAATTTCTTCAATACCATTGCTACTCACGAAAATCCTCTCATCAAGGCACAAACTATATTTACGCAATTGAATGGAAAATACAAGTATCCTTTCTCTACTTCTAAATGGAATCGAAACCTCAAACCGCCATAATTTCATGCTCACTTATCGCTTTTTAGATATTTTACTTCAACGCATATTTACTGATCACAAATTTCTTGTTACGCTTCCATCATCGATGATTTACATTTTCTTACTTTCTTCTTTTTTTCTCTCAAATCATACGATTACTATTATCTATTTATCATGACTTTTCTTTCCTACTGCCTTCACATACCATTGAGTAGATGAACGCTTCGCGTTCAGGCACTCGATATCTTTTATTCAACAATGATGATGAACAACTATATAATAATTTCATTTAAATTAATGTGAAATGTATCAATATTATTCGTTTTATACTCGAAATAATGTCTTCCTTATCCAATATAGTTCAGCTACATAAATTGAAATAGCAACTTCTGATAAAATTCTCTTATGTGTATGGTACTTGGGTAGCACCAAATGTGATTTGATTTGTCGCTCTACGGTCATTTGTGCACACTTTGGGCTAATTAGATCGGGACTAACAGTTTAACGTGGATTCCGACCCTCTAACAAACATCCATGTCACCGTCAGGATTTGAACCTGAAGCCTGTGGCCCCAAAGGCCAGAGCGCTAGTCAATTGGCCATCAGAAGAATGATTGTATAATCATAGGCTAAAAAAAATTTTAAAAATAATCGACTGGGCCGATATGTCATCGTTGTTGAATAAAGATGTCGAGTAGATCTACTCAATGATCATCATTGTTGAATGAAGATGTCGAGTGCCTGAACGCGAAGCGTTCATCTACTCAATGGTATGTGAAGGCAGTAGGAAAGAAAAAGTCATGATAAATAGATAATAGTAATCGTATGATTTGAGAGAAAAAAGAAGAAAGTAAGAAAATGTAAATCATCGATGATGGAAGCGTAACAAGAAATTTATGATCAGTAAATATGCGTTGAAGTAAAATATCTAAAAAGCGATAAGTGAGCATGAAATTATGGTGGTTTGAGGCTTGGGCCGATATGTAAGCTATCTATAAAATTATTTAATAATTACTCAATAAATTTGTTTAAGTTCTATTTTAACTAAATATTTTGTGTAATTTAGAAACATATATATTATTACAACAAATATCATTTTCAATTTAATATTTGATTAAGGAAGTGTTTAAAAACTTCAATTTCCTTTTTATGTAAAATTGAGGTGTCGCTATTTTCTCACAGAAGAAAAATATATAAATAAATATTACGCATAAAAATTATCGTGAAAAAATTTTTAAAAAGAGAAAAGCTCGTAAAAGTGATCAGAAATACAAAAACCCCTCCTCCTCATAATAATGCTCATATATTTTATTGGTAAAATGGGCATCCTTAATAACTTTTGTTATTATCATTAAGATCGTCATATAAGTGGTATCGTTGAGTATGGATGGAAGGGAACTAACTTATGATGTAATTCAGTAGATTAACAAAATTAATTTACATAATTAATTAACCGTTAACTCAAAATTTTTCCATTATAGAAACAAATTTTTAGTACAATCAGTTCACAGTGCGAAAAACAGTATATCCACCAATTTTTGTGACAAAATTCCTATAATTTTTTAAATTACAGGAAAAAGCCCTAAAAATATAACAATTGTTTCATTCAATAACATGTATCTGTGCTCTTGCTATCATTATTGAGAAAAAAAGAAAAATATGTTTTCACTGAAACACTTTTATAAACAACAAAAACAATTCAAATTGTTTATTTAAATAATAATAATTACGTATCTTTATTATTGTATTGTATATCATTTATAGTCAATAAAATCTTAAATGACACTCCAATGAGAAATTAATTAATAATTAAAAATATTTTTGAGACCTCCCTAAAAATTATGTCATTTTTTTTAGTAGGTATCATGAATATTTTTAACCAATGTCATCAAATATCTTACAGTGAAGATTTTTATTTGTCTTTTAATTTCATCAAATTAATTAATGAGCTATAATTCAAAGCAGCTGTATTAAATATTGGTTTTTAAAATTTAATGAAAAACAATTAAATTTTCTCCTAATATAGTTATTAATTTTTGTTTATAACATAAAGTATGAACATGGTTTGCAGTGTTCAAAATATTTTTAATTGAAGCTTGATAAGAAAAAACTCATTGGTATGAATTTTTAAAAACTAGTTTTGTAAATCCATAAAATACATTCAAATAATTCAGGCTATATTACTTTTAGTTTATATTGGAGTTAAACAACGGAACTTGGTTTGGTGTGTCGCTCTACGGTCATTTTGTGCACACTTCGGGTTAATTAGAGGGGGCCTACAGTTTAACGTATATTCCGAACCCCTAACAAACATTCATGCCACCACTAGAATTCGAACTGAAGCCAAAGGCCAGAGCTGTAGCCAATTGGCCATCACGCCGTCAAATGACGGAGCAGTCTGCAAAATAAAGTTTGTTCTAAATTATACATTTTTGTCGTATTCTTTATGCCGAAATTAAAATTTTCATTTTCTGTTTTTTTTTTTTTTTTTTTTTTTAATTTATTTATTTTTTATTTATTTATTTATTTTTTTATTTCTGTTTTCGAAATTGCACAACATTCTAATAATAAATTCTAGTTCTTACTAATTCCTCTTGAACTAGTTTTAAATTATCCCAAAATGTAAATAGAAATTCTCAGAAAATTGTAGTTTATTATTCTGGTGGTTTAACGACCAACAGTAAAATGACTCCGATATCATTATATATAATATATTTTTATTTGATTTACTTTTTATGGAGAATTGAAAGTCGATTTTCAATGAGAAATTACGATTCAGAATAATTCTAAGACAAGGGCAAAAAATTATACAAGATCGCCAAAATCGATTTTCAATCTGTAATAAATAATAGTTAAGCAATACTATTGTTGTAATCATAATGATTCAGTAATGAACAATTATTTTTCTATCATTCTTTGCTAAAATTTCTGTAAGCAAAATCGGAATATTTCATGATTTAGGTCACGCTCCGCCCTACTCGTGGCTCATTGGCAACGAGCGCTGCTGGTGAGCATTAGGGCCAAGCTTCAATCCACTGGTGGCTTTGTAGACACTGTTTCAAAAACGAGGAGACTCGGTATAAATTATTAGTATTAAAAAAAAAAAGAATTGGGGCCCCTGAGATTAAAGCAATTAATTCAGATGACAAATAATCAATTTAAAATTCCATCAATAAAATAAATTTTACGAATAATTAATTATATTTAGATACACAAGATACAATTTACTTAATAAATTGTATCTTGGACAAACCACTTAAATTTTTTCACAGCTTTAAGAAAAAAAAAAAAAACCTTGCTCACCTAATCGAAATATTTTCTGCAATGTATCAAAGAAGCCATGGGAAAAGCACTGTTGATCCACTAAATAAAATTATGACTGATACTTAATATCTGCATGACACTTTCAGATGGAATAGGCCTCCATGAGAACAACATTCTCCATGTAAATTTGATGCTTGGTTACAGAGAAAATAGGAAGTTTGGTTTGGTTTGGTTTGTCGCTCTACGGTCATCTTGTGCACAATTAAGGCTAAACAGACCGGGACCTACAGTTTAATGTGTATTCTGAACCCCTCACAAACATCCATGCCACCGCCAGAATTCGAACCTAAAGTCTGGGATACCAAAAGGGAGAAAATAAGAGGAGTGTATCCGGTCCAATATTTCGTGAAGAACCCCTCAGGAAATTGATAACTAGTTCATTTCTAGACAATAATATCTATATTCAGCATGTCCATCGTTTCCGTTTAGGAGAACATCTAGGGAAAATGCTGGCTGGCTTTTTATATACAGGTATGACTGTAACTTCCTTTTTTTCATTAGGGCTTCCACCACATTTCTTCCTTTTTTTTAGCTTCTAATTTTTTCTATCTTAAAGGCGGAACTCGTTTCTTCTGTGTCTAGACAGGTACCACCACAACAGTCGTTTCCATATCTTCTTATTCAGGATTTCAACATATTTCTTTTTTCTCTTAAAATTAATTAATAAATTTCTACAGTTGGCAATCAAAGGCACGGTAGCAAAGTGAATTCACAATTTCATCAACACCAGGAATTTTATAGTCAAATAGAGAAATGTTTCGATGAAAATGTTTTCCACACAGGGTGTTCAACAAGGTAGTGTTCGCAGCACTTTCTTTTTTACGATTTACATGCGAGATATCTTTGAAGCCATTCCTAAACATATTGAATGCCTAATCTATGCTGACGACATCTTTCTTTTTAGCAGTAACTATCAACTTGAAAAAGTTCTTTCTAATGTCGAATTTTCACTTCATAAAAGCTTACAGTGGTGTAATACTTGTAATATAAATACTCCAACCAGAAAAGTGAAGCAGTTAATTTTTTAAATAAAAAGCAAGTTCCACATCGACATCTGCAAATTCACAACACCAATATCCTCTGGAAACAACACCCCCGACATCTCGGTTTTATCTTTTCTTTATCTTTATCTTCTCGGTTTTAAGCATAATCTCAACTTTAAACAACATTTTTCTTATATTAAAAAAGTATTCTATTAAAAATTTACTGCCATTAAAGCAATAGCTGCAAACTCTTGGGGGTGTCGTTCATGGCATCTCCTTAAAACTATAAATTCCACTATTCGCAGCATTCTGAAATATGGCTCTTCTATTTTTATTTCCTCTTGTTGCAGCAACCTTCAAATTCTCACCACTGTGTACCATGTTCCAATGTACGGTTTGCAACAGATCTTTTTGCAGTCGAATCCTATTCCAGTTTTTATATAAGAAGCTGGCCTTATCTTCGTCCAGTATTAAGCTTATGCAAACCCAGTTTGGAGTTCTGTTGCACGTACAAATTTTAAAATTATTCAAAGGCTTGAGAACAAAACTTTCAGAATGTTAACGAATTCACCCTGGTACTTCCGTAATGACCATATTCGACGAGCTCTCTCGATTCCAAGTTTAAGACAATTTGTTCACAAAATTTCTACTAAATTCTATAATGATATGCGAAACATCAATAGCCCTGTATTAAATATCCTACAAAATTACGATTATGATATTTCTTCCCGCAAACATAGCAAAAGACCTCGCACTGTTCTAAATATTTTTGATTAATTCCTTACAACTGCCTAGATGAAAAAGTTCGCTTTTCTCCTAATTTGACCTTTGCTCATTCTGTTTTATTACATGCAACTGATTTCATCAACATCTACATTTTTGAAATTTTAGTTATTTTTCATTTTATAATTTTATTAAATAAATAATTCTTTTTTTAAAAAAAAAGGGCATTTAATTATCTATTTTTCTTATTAATTCAAAGGGCATGAGACCACCGCTATGTTTCAACATTTTACAAAAGAAGGAGCTTAGTGGCGCTACGCGGCCAAGGTCTCCGTAATAATCTACAATAACAGAAAGGGAAATCTTGCATACTGCACATTGTATATGTTTTTTTTTTTTTTTTTGTTAATTTTTTATAATTTTTGTTATTATACCTCAAATTGCACGCACTAGTTTCCAGCGAATTAACAACTATATAATAATTTTATTTAAATTAATGTGAATTTTATTATTATAATTTGTTTTATAATCGAAATAATGTCTACCTTATTCAATATAATTAACGTATAATATTTTATACATTAATTGGAATAGCAATTTCTGATAAAATTATGTGTTTGGTTACTTGAGTAATACAAAATGTGAAGAATGATTGTATAATCCTCGCCTTGTAGCGACACCTATTGATGGAAAATATAGTACAAATTTAACAACTTCTACTTTCACTGTTAAGAAGGGAATTTTCCCTCTAGAATGAAAACAGAACGTAGTTGGCGTTAGAAATGGAATAAAGGTGTTGTAAATGTGAAAATTGATTATCGTCCTTTTTTTTTTGCGTCTGGATTTTAATAACACTACGCAACCTTTACAAAGCCGCCACAGCCTAAAAAAATTTTTAAAAATAATAACAAATAATCGACTGTGCCGATATATAAGTTATCTATAAAATTATTTAATAATTATTCAATGATTTTGTTTAAGTTTTATTTCAATTAAATACTTTGAGTAATTTAAAAACATGTTATTATTGCAACAAATGTCATTTTCAACTTAATATTTGATTAATGACATGTTTAAAAACTTCAATTTTCATTTTATATAAAACTGCTGTGTCACTATTTTCTCACAGAAGAAAAATATAAATAAATATTACGTATAAAAATGATCGTGAAATTTTTTTTTAATTTCATTTTTAAAAAAAGTGAAAAATTCGTAAAAGTGATCAGAAATTCAAAAATCCCACCTCTTCATAACAATGCTCCTCATTGGTAAAATGGGCATCCCTAATAACTTTTGTTATTATCATTAAGATTGTCATATAAGTGGTATCGTTGAGTATGGATGGAAGGGATCTAACTTAAGATGTAATTCAGTCGATTAACAGAATTAATTTACATAATTAATTAACCGTTAACTCAAAATTTTTCCATTATGGAAACAAAATTTTTAGCGCAATCAGTTCACAGTGCGGAAAACAGTATACCCACCAATTTTTTGCGACAAAATTCCTATAATTTTTTAAATTACAGAAAAAAGCCCTAAAAATATAACAATTGTTTCATTCAATAACATGTATCTGTGCTCTTGCTATCATTATTGAGAAAAAAAGAAAAATATGTTTTCACTGAAACACTTTCATAAACAACAAAAACAATTCAAATTGTTTATTTAAATAATAATAATTGCGTATCTTTATTATTGTATCGTATATCATTTATAGTCAATAAAATCTTAAATGACACTCCAATGAGAAACTAATTAATAATTAAAATGTTTTTGAGACCTCCCTAAAAATTATGCCATTTTTTTAGTAGGTATCATGAATATTTTTAACCAATGTCATCAAATAACTTACAGTGAAGATTTTTATTTGTCTTTTAACTTCATCAAATTAATTAATGAGTTATAATTCAAAGCAGCTCTATTAAATATGGGTTTTTAAAATTTAATGCAAAACAATTAAATTTTCTCTAATATAGTTATTAATTTTTGTTTATAACATAAAGCAGGAATATGGGTTACAGTGTTTAAAATATTTTTAATTGAAGCTTGATAAGAAAAAAAAAAATCATTAGTATCAATTCTTAAAAACTTTTTTTATCTAATGCAGCCGGCGATCTTTTATGCCATAAGGGCTGCACCGATGTTACTCCCTTAGCATTAACCAGGGGTGCATGTAACTTGAAGATAACTCACGGACGAGGTGTAACAACGCCCCTGCAACGCTCTACGATCATGTTAGACCGGCACATATGGTTTAAAGTGGATTTCGAACCACTACAAACATCCATGTCACTGCCGGGTTTTGAACCCGATACCTGTAGTACCGAGAGCCAGTGCGCTAGCCACTCGGCCATCAGACCCCTATTCTTAAAAACTAGTTTTTGTATTTCTATAAAATGCATTCAAGTGATTCAGGATATATTATTTTAGTTTATATTGGAGTTAAACAACGGAGCGTGGTTTGGTTTGTCGCTCTACGGTCATTTTGTGCTCACTTCGGGCTAATTAGACCAGGACCTACAGTTCAATGAGGATTACGGACCCCTAACAAACATCCATGCCACACTAGGATTCGAACTGAAGCCTGTGGTATCAAAGACCAGAGCGGTAGCCAATTGGCCGCCAAACGAAGGAGCAGTTAGCAAAATAAAGTTTGTACTAAATGATACATTTTTGTTGCATTCTTTATGCCGAAATTAAAATTGCCATTTTCTGGGGTGTTTTTTCTCCCCCGAAATTGCATAACATTCTTAATAAAAAATTCTAGTTTTTACTAATTCTACTTGAATTAGTCTTAAACTATCCCAAAACGTAAATAGAAATTCTCAGAAAATTGTAATTTATTATTCTGATGGTTTAACCATCAACAGTAAAATGACCCCGATTCCATTATATACAATATATTTTCATTTGAATTACTTTTTATGGAGAAATGAAAATCGATTTTCAATTGTCCAGAATAAAGGTAAAAAAAATTATACAAACTCGCCAAAATCGGTTTTCAATCTTTAATAAATAATAGTTAGACAACGCTATTTGTGTAATGATAATAATTTGTAATGATTTTTCTATCATTCTTTGTTAAGGTTTCTGTAAGCAAAATCGGAATGCTTCATGATTTAGGTTACACTCCGCCGACTCGTGGCTCAGTTTCAACGAGCGCCTCCAGTGAGCATTAGGGCGAAGGTTAAATCCGCTGGCTGCTTTGTTGTAGACACTGTTTCCAAAACCGAGGAGACTTGGTGACGTTTGTGATGATCAGCAACTTGCCTCGTGAGTCGAACTACCTGGTGGGAATTTTCTGAGTTTTCTCCCATATGATTCGCAAATGCGGGTAATTCATCCTAAAAGTCCCCTGGAAGGTACTGCCCTCCTTCTTCAGCATCATTTAGCCAAGTCAGACTTCTACCTATAGGTGTTCCATCTCAACAGAGGCTGCCCTTTTTCCTTCTGCCATGAGAACACATGGGTTCTTGGACTTATGTTGTTGTTGTTTAGATGTTGCTGTCGACCAAGTGGGATAAGAAACAAACAAACAAGTTTCGCTCCACGTGGGAGATTGGGTCTCACTTATGTAGTTAGTATAAAAATACAATTTACGGTTATTGTTTCTTCTGTTCCTTACGCGATTTTTTGAATGGTTGGGTTTTATTTTCCAACCATAAATTATCAAATATAGTTAGATAATTAGAGATATTGAGAAAATAATTTGTTAAAAAAAATAATGAGTAAAAAGGATTTTTAATATGTGCAGCAAATTATTTCAGTAAAAAGGTACAGATACAATAGATATTAGACGCAATTGTTAGGGTGGTGTTGTTCAATAAAAAATTATATTAGCAAAATTAATCTCAACCAATACACATTTAAAGTAAAGTATCTTTTGTTAATAAGATAAAACCATCATCATCAGTGGTGCAACATCCCCCATGGTGGAGCAAGGCCGGCTGTCTACGGGCAGATTTCGAGATAGGAGATGTTTTCTTTTTACGAGGTAGGGTTATCAGCCTTAATGCCCAACAGTCATATTTGACCGGGATCTACGTTTTAAAGGGGACTCCGGCCCACTACAAACATCCGGGATTCGGACCCGAAACCTGTGGCACCAGCGCCAGAGCCCTAGTCACTCGGCCATCAGATCCCTAATAAGATACCGCCTTAAGTAATTCCGCGTTTATTTCACCAAATAAGTCACATAAAATCGTAAACTAGCATTTAGCAATAATCTATAAAATCCCTCCTCAATTAAACATCAAAATAACGTATATATTTCCCGACAGATTCTTTTAAACTCCAGAATCTTGCGAGATCAGTGATAACAACAAACCCATAAAAAAGAAAACAATATATAAAAAAGAAATAAAGTTTATATACATATAAAAAACCAGTTTATACCAAATGGTATTAGCTAATAAAATATATATATATATATATAAATTATTAGTATTAAAAAAGAATTGGGGCTTTTCTAAAACATATTTATTTCGATCCATCTGTTATTGTAGATTATTACGGAGATCCTTGGCCGCGTAGCGGCCACTAGCTCCTTCTTTGTAAAATGTTGAAACATAGCGGTGGTCTCATGCCATTTGAGTTAATAAGCAAAATAGATAATTAAATGCCCTTTTTTAAAAAAGAGAATTATTTATTTAATAAAGCTTCGATCCATCTTAGTATAAATGAAAATGGACCAGCAGATTCTTTAGCAAAATCCGCGTCGGTCACAATGATTTTGAATTGTATATCACCGGAAGACATTGTCTATCATCAAAAAAAAAAATATATATATATTTAAAACTCGGGTGAACAAAGGAAAATACATGTGGGATCTGATTCATTTAAATAATATCCAACCAACTCATCGTCTATTACCTATCAATAGAAAAGAAGTACTAATTTCAAAATTTCGCACCAAAGCCTATCCTTCTAAGGTTAGACTCAATAGATTTGGATTAACATTTCTCCACTAAGCTCAAGATGTAATAAACCAGAAACAGAGGAACATATTTCAATGCATTAAATATAACATACAAAGAGAGAAGCTAAAACAGGCTTTCGGATACAAAGTCATATCCTATTTTTGGTTATTTGATATGAGCGTCGAACCTTATTACAAAATTATATCAATAATTAATTTTCTACGAAAAATTAGGTAGGTTTTTTTTTGGGTGTGCGTGTTAACCTTTTATATTGTTTAGTGACAGAAGTTTTGCACAAAACCACATTTTGGTGCTTCTTTTTTTTTAATATTTTTGGAAACAGTCAAATCTTACTGATTATTTGAGGATCTTTTTTATTTGTATTATTTTTTTCTTCTTTCTTTTTTTTTTTTTTCTGATTATTTCATAAGAGCAATTGGATAAATTGAGATAAAGCAGCTAACTCGAGCATAAATCTTAAAGTCAAGTGAAATCAAGTCCAGTTCTTCAATGAATTCTTGGCATCAGGGAAGCCGTCAAAATCATTTTGTTCTGTTTATGGTACATTCGTATGTAACCTATGCCAATTGAGACAAAATATACAATTTTAACAAAACACCTTAGTTGGTGCGCCCAGGATAATAATCACCAGTATGTTCAATCTCATAATGTTGTACATTATCAAGAGACCTCGTTTTCAAATTTGGAACAAGGTGATTATCCTGTACATCCTAGTCAGACTGCACCAGTTTATCTTTCAAAGATGGACCAGGGTTTTCGTATCATGCATCCCAACCATGCCTCTCCATCAAAACTTATCCTTCAAGGCCTTCACTCTATACTTCCTAATATGATTTCTCAAGCTCCTCCTTCAAATCTTAATCGAAGCACGTTTCCTCTTTACACTAATCGGAATTCTTCAGATCCTCCTTTAAATTCATTTCCTAGTCAGACAACTTCTCGTTGTCCTTCAAAGCTGAACCACCAAGGCACTAATTCTATACTTCCTAATATGATTGCTAAAGATCCTCCTTCGAATCTTAATCGAAGCGCGTTTCCTGTTTACACTAATCGGAATTCTTCAGATCCTCCTTTAAATTCATTTCCTAGTCAGACAACTTCTCGTTGTCCTTCAAAGCTGCACCATCAAGGCCATCTCCCTGTACATATTAATCTGACTTTTCCAACTTATAATAGTACTCAAAGCAATGACACTCAGACAGTACCAGCTTTTTCTTCAAGTTCTGGTCAAAGACATCAAGTTGTGTCTCCTAATAAGACAGCTACAGTTTTTCCTTCAATTTCTGATCAAGGTAATCATACAGTCAGACCTCCTAATCAGACAGCTTCGCGTTGTCCTTCAAAGCTGCACCATCAAGGCCATCTCCCTGTACATCTTAATCTGACTTTTCCAACTTATAATAGTACTCAAAGCAATTACACTCAGACAGAACCAGCTTTTTCTTCAAGTTCTGGTCAAAGACAACAAGTTGTGTCTCCTAATAAGACAGCTACAGTTTTTCCTTCAATTTCTGATCAAGGTTATCATACAGTCAGACCTCCTCATCAGAATCTTTCGACCACGCCTTCGTGCTTTCATCAAGACTATTGTTCTGCTCGTCCTAAGAAAGAGGTTTCAGCTGATTCTTCACGTTTTGAATGTTACCCCAAAAAGAAGCTTTTAGCCAAATGGGAGAAAACTACAGACGAAACACTTTCCATACTGAATAATTCAACTGAAGCTTCGTGTTTTGATCAAGACCCTGCATCCATAATTCCCAAAAAGAGGCTTCTAAACAAATGGAACCATACTACAAATGAAAAATTTTCTAAATTAGATAATTCGTCTGCTACGAAACCCAAAAAAAGGCTTCTATCCAGATGGAACCAACATACAGTCGAAACATTTTCTAATTTGAATGATTCGACTGAAGTTACGCGTTTTGATCAAGATCCTGTATCCATAATTCCCAAAAAGAGGCTTCTGAACAAATGGAACCAAACTACGAACGAAGCATTTCCTAAACTGGATAATTCATCTGCTACAAACCCCAAAAAAAGTCTTTTATCAAGATGGAATCAACATACAGTCGAAACATTTTCTAACTTGAATGATTCAACTGAAGTTTCGTGTTTTGATCAAGACCCTGCATCCATAATTCTCAAAAATAGGCTTCTAAACAGATGGAATCAAACTACAAACATTTTCTTAGCTGAATAATTCGTTTGCTACAAAACCCTTGCTAAAAACTTGCGATTTTAAGCTACTTATGTGACTTGCAAAATTGCGATTCTATTTATTTGATTTGTAAAATTGCGATTTTAATCTACTTATGTGACTTGTAAAATTTCGATTTCAAGCTACTTATTTGATTTGTAAAATTGCGATTTCAAGCTACTTATTTGATTTGTAAAATTACGATTTCAAGCTACTTATTTGATTTGTAAAATTGCGATTTCAAGCTACTTATTTGATTTGTAAAATTGCGATTTCAAGCTACTTATTTGACTTGTAAAATTGGTATTTCAAACTACTTATTTCAAGAACCATATAAAAAAAAGTACGATTTCAAATATCTCGATGAATTTTTTATCACATTCGTGTTTTATAATGCTAAAAGAATGTCTAAAAAAAAAAGGAAAGATATTTCAAAACGAAATGATTAAAAAACACAAAACTTTAAAGATTTCTTTCTAGCTTCAAATAGCTTATTTACAGATCATTACTAACATTTCAGGAAATTTCAGAATATATAGAATTTGAGGAAATAAATCAAATTTCTTACTGTTTTATTTGGTGACACAGTATTAAATTAAATACTGTGCTACCAAATTTAAATTTAAAAAATTAATAAATTATTAATTGAATTATTAAATTACGAATTAAATTAATTATTATTTTTATAAGATTAATTTAATTTTTACATTAACAAATTATTTAATTTCGTTGAATAATTTAGAATTAATTTGTTTAATAATCAAATTATGCAATTTGTTTTATTAGTATTACCGGGAATATCCAGGTGAAAAAAAGATTATTCTTGAAATAGTAATTTTAAGGAAGTGTTTTGATATAAAAATTATAGCTTTAATTCAATTAAGAAAGACCTAATAAAATATTTTGCTAGTTTTAAAATTATAACACAAACAACTATATAAACCTTTTTATAATAGAATTTTTTTTTTTTTTTTTTACAGCATTATTAAAATTCCTACAAAAAATGAATTATATTTTAACTGAACGCAAACTTTAAAGTTTTTTAATGAAGTTTTATAAATGTATCTTGATAAAGTATATATGTTAGTAATATGAATTATAAAGTATTACGTATCTTAATAAAGTTTTGAAGTTTCACCAGTGTTTTATTAATATTCTCAAAAAATAAATAAAATAATAAAGTTTAGTCTCATTATTATTATTTTGTATTGTGCATTGGTTTCAAATTATTTAATTGAAGAACCCTACAAAAGTATTACGAATGAAATATGACTTCTCTTTTTCGCTTTCTTATTCAAATATGTGTTTGATATACGACTAAAATGGATATTGCAATTCGATTTTGTCTATAGAACTGATAGACTGTCTATGAGGATAATATAATTATGAGATGTTGAAAGTTGAAGAGTAAAGTTGAGGGCCTAAGTTGAAAGGGTTAAAAGGAGTGCAAGAGTTTCTCCCTTGAAAATGTTGTTGCAATTGGAAATCTGCCTTAATGAAGATTCTTCTGAAAAGGAATTGATGACTGCTATTGAATGTTTAATTTCTGTGTTGGCATCATTTTTAACCTCTGACGCATCTATCTTTCCAATGATCATTTTTGTATTGTTCAAAAAGGTGTTTGATGACTTGATGAGGTAACTGTTTTGTTTGAAAAGGAAAATCATTGAAATGAAATGTGACTTAGTTCAAATAAAGATTTAACTTGGAAGATTGAATGTTTAAATTATCCAAAGATTTCCAAAAAGAAAAAAATTTGAGAGAAGTGAGATGTTTCAACCTTGGGGCTTTATTTCCCGAGTGAATATAAATGGTTTTTTGAGAAAAGGAATCAGTAAAAATATGTTTGAGATAGAAGTGCTCTGCCAGCATATATTGCCTCTTAAACAAAGAAATTTTACCAGCTTCTTTTAGTAAAATTGAGATCGGTGTCCACCTCGGAAGCCCTATTGGAAAAATATAAAGCAAGATGATATAAAGGGTTTAGTGTTTGGAAATCACTAGGATTGGATGAGATAAAGATAGGAGCTCCATAATCCAGTAAACTACGAATTGTGGACTTTATTATTTGAATTAAATGACAGAACCAAACCCCAGGATTTAGCAGAAATTACTTTAAGAGCATTCAACTTTTTAATTACTTTCCTTTTAAGATAGTTGCGAAAACCTTCGGGCAGGACGTGTATACACTTAGAACTTTCCTTTTAAGATACAAGAAGTGCTGTTGGAGAGAAAAAAAACAATGATGATGAATGAAGTGGTATATGGGGATGTGAAGCAACAAGGACTATAATTCCCTAATCACTATATATATGAACAGTTAGTTTTTCCTTATTTTTAATATGTCACTCTCCACAATGCTCTACGATCGTGTTACACCGGGACCTACGGTTTAAAGTGGATTCCGAACCACTGCAAACATCCATGGCACCGCCGGGACTCGAACCCGAAACCTGTGGTACCGAGCGCCAGAGCGCTAGCCACTCGGCCATTCAGGCCCCTAAAAAAAATGAATTATAGATAATAAAATAAAATATAAATTTAATCAAACAATGTTATACTGCTGCCATACTTAAAAATCGTAATTGCGAATATTGGAGGGTTTTTTTTAAATCACACGTAATTGAAAGTTCTTTTAAAATGTATAAAATATATTATTTTTATGCAGTACAATAACATTTTATATAAGATTAATTTTTCTTTCGAGATTTTTCTTAAGAAATAAAATTTTTTTAATTTGGCAGATACATTTTACGTAATGGCAATTCAAACTATTGACGTCTGTCAAAATGTCGTCCGCCCCAAACTTTCATTCTGGTTCTCGTACTGGGTTACTTGAGGTGTACTCACGTCAACAATGGCAAAAAGTTTTAGTTACGCTAGAAGAAGATTGTTTAAGTATAAGTTTGGATGAAAGCTACGAAATTAGTAACGGGCCTTCCAATGGACTTTCAGACTCTGAACCTCCAGATATACCGGAAAGCATTGCAAATCAAAAAAGAGTTGTACGAGTTGTAAAACAAGATAACAGTGGTTTAGGAATAAGTATTAAAGGCGGAAAAGAAAACAAAATGCCAATTTTAATTAGTAAAATATTTAAAGGTATGGCAGCTGATCAAACGGAACAGTTATATGTAGGAGATGCAATTTTGTCGGTGAATGGGGAAGACCTTAGAGAAGCTACTCATGATGAAGCGGTTCGAGCTTTAAAACGTGCCGGTAAAGTTGTTGATATAGAAGGTATGTCTTCACGTTTGTTAGTGATTTCTTTTTATACAGTTAATCCTACCTGTGTAATAGTATGGCTTTTAAAATGGGTTGTATGTAAATTAATGTCGGTACTCTCAAATCGATGCTCTAAGATGCTTTTTCTCCTACATCATTCTGGAGTAAATCCACTGGATTCATGTGTAAAAAGACTTGATGTAGTACATACATCACAGTTGAATGGAAGCAAAGAATGTAGAAGTTGAACTTTTAAATATAAGATATTATTTTACAATTTATTTCATGAAAATTTCTGTACAATCATCAAAATATCCGTACAATCAATCTGCCTTATATTTGACATGAAATATTTTGTGATAAAAGAGTGTTACTGCAATAAGCAAGATACATGCTTGCTATTGAGTACCAAAGTTATAGGATTTCTTCTTTATTCTTTGATTGCTTAGGTAAAACTGTTGTTGTTAAATGTTAATTAATGTGTTATTCATTATTCCACATTATTAATGCTGTTAGTTAATCTCCATTTCACTTTTAAATTGGGAGTCGTCAAATCTTCTAAAAGGGGAGGAAGCTGTTTCATTTTTTACAAGTACAACATTTGTTGCCAATATCAAGAATTTGTCCAAATAGTCACTAAAGAAAAGTGCGATCTGGGTAAACAGTAAAAATTTGTATTGATTTGAAAGATCAAGGATTTCTTTCTCAATTAGTGTTCTGTTTCATTATTGATGAAAAGATTCAATTTTGGCAAGGTAAGAATGACATCTTAAGATGCTAGACAAAATATTACTTAATTATAAAAAATAAAACATAAGAGTAGTTTGTGTTGAAAATTGGAATGAGTAATCATCTGCAAAAATTGAAGAAATGATAGTATGAAAAAAATTTTTAAATAGGAAGAATGTGGGCTGTTATCTAAACAATGGGTTTTCAGTTGACTATGCAGGGAAATTAAAAATTTTTTTACTGTAAAGTTTGATTTGTACTGTGAGCAACTTATCAAAGTGATTTCTGATATAATATTGACTTTTGAAATGCTTTAAAATAAAACTTGAATGCATCAGTTTTTCAAATTTCCATCACTATTATTTTGTAGACCTAAATAGCAGCACACACACAGGATATTTGAATTTTCCTGTGTGTAGTGCTATTCCTGGGAACTGGATCCTTCAACCACAATAGCTTTACTCCCTTCCACCACTGTAAACAAAGAAGGGAAGGAACAAAAATATTTGCTGTTCAGTTCCTATGCTGAAATAGGATGGCGAGGTTTAATTTATAATAACAAAGTTTAATTAGTATTGAATATTGTTCTGAGTTGTTAGATTAATTTATTTTATCCTGAAATATTAACCATATTTTTAACACTATATAATTCATAAATGATTCAACTGAAAACAAAGCTGAAAAGATTTTAAAATCTTAATTTGGTTAAAGATTTTTTTTATCTTAATTTTGTTTGGAACTCTTTGTTTTAGTTTTATACTTAGTTCTATGACCACATTGCTACTTCTTAAATGTTAATGGCAACAAGAGAAAATGAGTAGAATGATTATAATTTTTGTTTTTAAAATAAATACATAAAGAAAAAACGTGATATAAAATTACAATATTAAAAATAAACCAGAAAACTCAACAAACTATAGTCGAGCTTTATTAAGGCCCACTTCATGTTTTTGCCATAAAAGTATACAAAGTAAAATTTATGGAAGGGGAAAGATAATGATTAATTGCATACATAATATAAATATATTCATTAAAGAAATATGTATTTCATAAAAAATTGCATAAATTATCTGAAAACAATGAATATAAATTGCATTAATTATCTGAGGAGCAATGAATTTCTGCTTTACATTACACAATGAAAGATACTATACTAAGGAAGCACAGAAATTTTTTCCTACGTCAGTTTTATATATTCATATATGTGAAAGATGGAAAATTTTAAAAATTATTTTGTGAATAGCATTTTTGGGCTCTCCTTCCAACTGAGCCCCTGAGCTGGTGCACCCACCTAGTTACGACAGTGATATTTCTCTTTCTGTTATGTGTATATTTGAACACCGATATCATTTGTAAAGGAGCATTTATACTTAAAATTGTCGAGATATTAACAACAACCCTTTTATTAATCCTATATTATCAATAAGATAATAGATAAAAGAATTTTTCCTTCTTTATAATTGTTTTTATTGTAATAAAAATTGTATTATATTTTGGTAAAGATATTTGGATATTCTTTTCCAAATTCAATATGGTAAAAAAATTTTTTAAAAGTTTATCTCGAATTTAAAATTATAAGCATCCACTTTTCTATTGCAGTAAAATATTTTACAGAAGTAACTCCATACTTTCGCAAAGGAGCTGTTCTTGCCGAAGTCGGTTGGGAATTTCAACAAGGGGGCTTCTTACCTTCATCTCAAATGCATCGTAAAAGTGGAAGAGCTGATGTAAGACAAGTTCCATTACTTTTATGCCATTTGTGCCGCAATCTAACGATGCCTGACGCTGACAACCGCACACTGGAAATTCATTCTCCTGATCGACGACATTCTTGCGTTTTGAGGTGTCCCGATGCTGCCCAATGTTCTGCTTGGTTCAATGCAATACATACTGCTGTGGATGCTTTGATGTCAAAAGCAGTTGTAGAAGCTGGGCACCTTTTAAAAGATGTATTGGAAAGAGCAGAGCTAAAACATATGGGATGGCTCTCAGAAAAGGTAGGAAACATTCTATATTCTTGTGTGCAACTATTCAGTGAACATTAATACAGTTTATGAACTGGGTTCTGGGAATTCTGCATGTAATTTAGCTGATGTATTTTAATATAAAAATCAGATAAATGATCAGATAATGAAATTCTGAAAAACAGTTATTTTAAGACTTCTGAAAATACTGAAAGTGTATATTAAAGCAAGAAACAAGAAATATAATAGTTATAATCTGTAATTATTTACTTTAAATAAGATTAAATAAATAAACAAACATTTTCATGGAAAAATAAGGAATGGACATGGGAAAAAAAGCAATTAATTTCATGTGTTTTCCCATGACTGGAAAGTTTCGAATTTTGACGCTATAAGATGAGGATCAATGGGAGCAGGTAGACCTCTTTGATGCCCCTCGAAAAGTCTCTTACTAATTAAGAACACTCCCCTATGTGTATAATGCCACATAAACTGGCCTATTAATGTTCACTGTATTTAAACAAAATTCCTTTTGATGTCAGAACAAGAATTGCCAATAGGGTTAGTGTGTATAATGGATCTTTTAAAATTTTATAATTGTGTACGGTTTGGTGAATAAAATCTTCATTCCCTAGCAGTCAAATATTGCTGCCTTTTCAGTAATATTTTTTTTTAATTACATGGAACAGGTCTCCTTCATGATGATATATAGTGAGAAGGTAACAGACAGGGACAGAACCTTTAGTTTTATACTTCAACAGCCTTGCAGAATGTGATGTCATAAAGAAATTTCAAGAACAAAACTCTCTCTTAATGAATTTTGGGTCATTCTACAAAAAAGAGAATTTGAAAAGCTGAAGCTTTTAAAAGAATGGATCATGAGAATCAAGCAAAATGGTGTTATCATATTTTTCCTGTTATTATCCCATGAATATGAAAGAAGTGTTCCTTAAAATGCAATTTGGTCTAATATTATTCATCTGCAGCGTAATTTTGAATTAAAACATGGAATGTTTATTGAGAGTTCTAACAGGATAAATAAATTTAATTATATTTCCTGTATGTTTGATTATGCATACATTTTTTTATGTGCAGCATATTAAAATTTCTAATTCAGTTTACATGCCTAAAATAATTAAAATATTGTATATATGAATGGGATACAAGGCTGACAAATGAATAGTGACAAAAAAGAAACTGAGAATCCCTTACACTTGCGAATAAAATAAAATCTCATGTTAACTGTTAGTCTCTTTCAAGGAACAATTTTTTTCAAAATATAGGGCAATTTCCTGACAAGAAATATCTAATCTCTTTCTTATATTCAAAGCATTATTTAAATGTATTTAAAATTCTAATCTAGTTTGTATAATACTAATTTTAAAAATAAAACCTCTTAACTTATTTTTTATGCATCTAAAACATGTCTTGGTATGTTTTATTAATCTTGGTATATTAAATAATATGAGAAGATTTTATTCTAATTTTAGATACATGATGATGCAGGTGTTGTACAATGGAGGCCAGTCTTCTTAGCAATTACTGATCGTGATCTTTTATTATATGATCTTGTGCCTTGGACTAAAGAAGCATGGGTTGTTCCTGTAAACAGTATACCTCTTGTTCATACTAGGTAATTTCATATGATAGAATATTTATGTATTTAATTAAGAATAATCGTTGCTTATTTTATATCTTATTACTGTGTCTTTAACATTATGCTCAACCTATATTAAATATATTTTAGCAATAACCTTTGTTAATTTCCTATCTTTTGAAAAAGAAATAAATATATTGAGAGATTACTTCTGAATATTTTATTGGCTTTGGAATGTTTTCATGTACTAGAGACAAATTTTTCTGTTTATTAAAAAAAAAAAAGTTGTATAAAAAAATAACTAAATGCAGAAGTATGTTCTGTTTTATTTTAATTACTAGCATATCAAGTTATAACTTTTTTAAGCTCTTTTAATTATTGCTTTATAAAAATTAAATATTTGTCTTGTATAAAATTATTTTGTGTAATATATGATTTCTGATTTTTGAAGAAAAGAAATGCAATGACTTAATTTCTAAATTATAAAATTGAAATAATTATAAGAAAAGTTTAGTTAAATTGTCATTGAATATTGTCTGAAATTTTATACTGTATTACTATTTGCTTGAAAAGTAATTTTTATCTGCTTTGTATTATCAATAATGAAATATAAAATCCTTGTGATGATTAGTATTCCTTTTATTCGTACTATGATTAAACATTTTAAATAGAATTTTTGTTACTTAGTTTTGTAACTGAATTGATAATCATTCAAGCATATTTCATTAATGCCATTTTATTTTTATTATTTAAACACAAGATCTTTAAAAGAAATATTGATACTTCTAAACTTTGTTACTTAATTTGGTCACCATAACTGCATAATACAGTCTCTTGGTATGTTTCATATTCTAATATTATATGCACTTTTCTTTAAAAAGAAATTTAACACGAACAATATTTAAGTTTTTAATATATAGATTATTGTATTGCTTTAAGAATGGAATATTATTTATTAAAAAAATAATAAGATTAAAGACAATGAAATAAGAAATAGTGCATACATTGAAATCTTTTACATTTTTTTAATATTTATTAAAAAAATTTTAGCCTTTCTTCATATCAAGTTATTTAAATATGCTTATCAGTTTTTGAGTTAAATTTGTATAGTCATGTTTAAAGTAATTATTGATTATTCTAGATTAGTTCATTCTAATATGCCAAGAAGATCAAGTGGTGTAAATGTGCCTGGAATTACAGATGTCACGACATTTACGCTGCGTTTAGGTACTAGGCAGGGGGTTGAGTCCCGTGTAATGAGAGTGGAGACACATAGAGATCTAGCATTTTGGGCTCGGCATTTAGTTCAAGGAGCCCATAATGCTGCCTTTGGTATGAAAGAAGCACACTTTTGTAAGTAGTTATCTCTCCTCCTTACATTTATTGAAACCGTGCATATCTTATTGCCTACTGTTAATTTCGATTTACTTAATCAAAAACATTTTCTTGGCAATACTGTTATATGCAAAACATTAACTTGTGTTATGTTTTAAAACTTCTCAGTTCATATAATATGTGACTGTTAATGTAAAGGTGAAACAACTACCGATTTGATAACCGGATTTGGCTACGATAATTCATTCTTTGCAGAAATCCTTCTGATGAATAATAAAGGGTCTTACGTCAAAGTGGGCCATTTTTATGTTAACCCTTTGCACTCTGGGGCTCCGGAGCGAAGCCATTTAAAATTGATCTTCAAGCTCGAGGGCTCCGCTACGGAGACAATGCAAATAACAATATAAATAATGCATTTCTTTTAATGCGTATATCAAACTTAGATGTGAATATGATCTTTTCACTAAAATCGCTTTGAGTTGCTGGTAATGCGAATGAAAAACTTTGAGTGCAAAGGGTTAACTGACATTTATGTATATATTTTTATAAAAATGTATGTTACATTTATAGTAAAAATCATGAATATATTTTAATATAGTTGTGCCTGGAATTACAGATAACAAAATTATTTATAACAAAAAAAATATAACAAGTTAAAAGCTTAATAGTAGATGAAAGATTGAATTGTTTTTTTTTTGCATATTTTATATTAAAGAAATATTTATTATATAATTGAAAAATTTTGTGTCTACTTGAACTTTTTTTAAATTTTGAAAGTAAAAAATAATAAGTTCAATACTTTTATATAATGTATTTTTCCTCAAATGTAGAATATTTAACCCCAAAATATTCGAGCCAGGAATTTACCAAATCCTAATATTTTTATATTCTTATTTTTGATTATTAATTGTAATTAATGAACTATCTTTTAATAAATGGAGTTAATTTTTTTAATTTGAATTTCAGCTTGTCTATATCAAAGTCAAGAATGTGTAGTCACTGTACATTTTGAAAATGGTTTTATTTTGCAAGATGGTCGACATCACAACATTTTGTGGCAATATCCATTTGAAAAACTTCGTATGTCAGCTGATGATGGGATGCGATTAGTTTGGCTAGATTTTGGAGGAGAAGATGGAGAAAAGGTAGTGTATTTAATTAGTATGATAAATACTAGAATATTTCTTCAATTAATGATAGTTATATGTTTATATAGTTATATGTATGCTATTCTTCCTGTTCTTAAGAATATATTTAAATTTTAACAAAATTATCAATTGATTTTTCCACTTAGAAAATAATCCTAAATATACAGATTATTTAAATATAAATGACTTTTAATATATGTGTGATTTTAATACAGTTCTCTTGAAGAAGTGTTAAAATGTCGAATATTTAATTTTTATTTTTTTATGAAATTATCAATTTCAATTATCAAATTAAATATATTTTGCATTAATTTCTGATTAAGATGAATAGTTATAATAAAATTTCATGAAATTGAAACATATATTTCATATTCAACAAATATAAGCAATTATGATTGTTATGTTATTCCTATAACACACTCACTCTTACTAGGTTAAGAATGGAGGAATACTCTGCATAACACAAAATTTCTGTAACTTGGTTAGAATAAGAATTCAGTAAATGTCTCTTGATATGAGTAGCAACTTAATTCAAAAATATGGAAGAAGAAAATCATCAAGAATGCAGATTTCATATAAATGACCTTTAGAATTAAACATGCTACTTTAGAGAATAAGAATACTAATGGTAGAATTGGCATTTTGCTAGGTTTTCCATTGTCAAAGCACCTTAATTTTTCAGCATCCCTCACTTAGATTATTTATCACTAAAGATTCCTTCCTCTCGCTGTATTTTCCCACGCATAAAAATGGATAAACAATTAAATTATACCTCTTCTTAGTTGATTTGTTCATCTGTCTTCAAGTTAAAGAATCCAGTTCTAGAATGAAGAATAAAATAAAAAGCTCATTTTTAAAAATTAAATTTACCAAAATAATTAGGAGGCAAAACCTCCTTTTAAGTGTTGGACAAAAAGCACATATTTGCTAAAAAACCATTTCTCTAAAATAGTTTATTATAGTTGATGATAGATTCTCATGATACAGTTAGTTCACTTTGCAATTTTTATAGTTGACAATCTTTTTTTGTAAACTTTTGACATTTTCCAGTGCTTGATGAAAACAAAAAAAAGAATCAAAATGTCACAAAAGGGCAACTTGCTGTTTTCTGTGATTGTGTTTAACAGAGATGCAGAATTGTAACATTTGATTATAAAGGGGCGATAATTAGATTTAACTAGAAACATATTACTTAATTTGGCAATGAGGATATTGTAGAATATATTACACAGAAAAAGTGTACTTTGTGCATCATAATTGATGTAAGAAATGGTCTGTCATAGAAAAATTATCTAAGTACAAAGAAATTAAAGATATTGCTTTGAAATTTTTATAACAATTCTTAAACTTATCAGAACTGCAGATCTATTTGATGAAAATCTTATGCAGTTTTTCAGAAACATTTTAAAAAGGGAAGCTTATTACAGGTCCATTCCCCACCCTCCCTCTGAATTGAGTCTAATGTTCTGATGATTGATAGCTAAAATTTTGTTTCCATGAACAACTCATTTTTAATCTTAATTTTTAATGGCAAATATAGTAAATACATCTTATATTTATGACATTTTACATGAATTTTATGTGCGTTTTTAATATATACTATGCTATGGGAGGAGTCAAACTAATCAATTTTCAATTAAATTTTATGGGGAAAATTGTCTCAATTAATGATAGTAATAATTACCATCAAGTTACAAAAACATATATTTTTTTATCTTCAAAAATCATGATTTGAAAATGCTATCTGCATCTTTTCCTATGCTACTTAATATATTTATAAAAAAAATTTTTTTTTCAGGAGCTAGACTTATTACAATCACCAAAGCCTTTCATTTTCACATTACATACTTTTCTCTCTGCCAAGGTTATGAGGTTGGGACTGGTTGCATGACAATTACAGCAATGGGAATGCGCAGATGACTCTTTTGATGACATCTTCGGTCCCTGAATTGAAATGACTGTGTAAAACTTGCTTCCTAAGAAAAGGCTTCCCATCACTTGTTGTCCAAAAAACAACTATTTGCTGTTTTAATGCAGGACAAAAAAAAAGTTTGTTGCACAACATATTCTTAGCTTGCAAGCTCTTTGTGCATACAGAACAAAGCAAATGTTTTTTCTTTTGAACTAATGTGAAATGTCCTGTTGCTATCTTCAGGCTGTAAAAAAAAAATATATTATAAGCAGCTCTGATTTGATGTTTGAATGTGTTATGTAATTTGTATTGTATTTCTAACTCAAAAGGATTTTTGTGACTGTGTTTCACTTTGTACAAAGTTGACTATTTTTAATGGACAAAAGAAATGAATTATAAGACAGTCATTGTTTTCATCAAAGAAACAGATCTCATTCTATATAAAAAAAGAAAAAGTATTCAGTTGTATAAAAATTTAATATTTGTACTTTTTATTCTTTTATGTATTATTTGAGCTAAAATAATTTGATAAGGTTTCTGAGTGATATATTGATAAAGTGATTATATATATGAAATGAAAGATAAGAAAATTTACAGAAATTTTCATTAAGTTATCACAATATCAGTAACATTACCAAAAACTCAAGCACTTGTTTGCTTTAGAATTTGATAAAATATTTTATTTAACAAAAATATTTTAATTTTACAAAATGCTTTTATTTTATAAAATACATTGTTTTAAGAAAAGGATTATTGCTAATATTATAGTTAAAATTTTTTATTTGAAACAAATAGTGTTTTATCATTTTAGTGATTTTTCGATAAAAAATAACAGTATAATGAACGTAATTAATTAGATTAATTAAATTTTTTCAACTTCTAAATTTGCATTTAAAATATTATGAATTCTATGTATTAAAAACACCAGTAAAAAATTGCATTAAAAGTTTTACTAAAATTATGTGTTTAACAATCCTAAATATTGTTTTGGTATCTGAAAGTTACTAAAAAATTGTAAAGAGAAATACTTATTTATTTTTATTTTTTAATTCATTTTATTGAATTGTTTCAGTAAAATTATTTTGTTCGTATAATTTTTTTTTTTTTTCCAAGTTCCACTATAACTTATTTTCTAAGAATTAATTTTTTAACTAATAGTAAAATATTTTCTTTTTTTAGTGTTAAAGTAAAATTAACTTTGTTAAGGAAAATGCATTTCATGTTTTCATAAATTATGTGTTATTTGTTCTGTATACTCTGTTTTAGTAATGCTTAATTTTACATGATCAGTAATTTATTAATCGTGAAATTTTTGTCATTTATTTATGAACAATAGACTAATCAGTGCCTTATAAATGTATTGTAAACTTATTAAAGGGATTATATCCTACGCATTATATAAAATATAAATAGCAAATCTGTTAATAATTTTAAAGTGATATATATTTTTCTCCTTTGCTTATTTCATATATTGTAAATTACCATTTTCTGATTTCTTATCTTAAACCGTTCTTCATCCCACCTTTGAGAGGTTTGACGTGCAAGGCATTGCTTCTGAAAACCAGGAGTACTTAAATTTCTATTCTAGAATTGTGTGAAAGATTATAGGTATTTATATAAATAGAATAAAATGTCCTTAGGTAGATTTATATATTTATCGGAATCAAAGTCAACATAGTGAACATATAATCCGACCACCGAGTGTGTGGGAAATTGGTAAGTGGCCAAATTAAATGCATTCTAAAACAATGGCGTCATAGGAGAGGAAATGTCATTTAGAAGGGATTTTAATTTCGATAATTTAAATATATTCTAATTAAAAATTTAAGTTATATAAAATTAAAGGGAAAAATTTACAATAACTTTTTTTTTCTTTAAAAGCAACTTTATGGCTGCTGATATCTGAACTAGCAACCCTAACAAGCAATCGATTTATCTGCTTCCACTGTTGAATTGGATCTTTACCATCCCACATGATTTGTGGTTGGATTGTATATTTATATTGTATATTATTTCTGTGTTATTTAATTCAAGAGTATTTAAAATAATTCTTGAAATTATGAAAACTTCCTTAATTTATCTGCTTCATGTAATGCATTATTGGTTTGACACCTCTTTTATTAGAGATTTTGATAATGATTTTCAAACGTTACATTGGCTCTTGCTTTTCTATTTTTGTATCTCAAATTCGTTTGAAAAATGATTCAATGCATTTATGTTTTTGTATTTTTTGTGTATAATCTGACCACAGATCGCATGGAAAATTGGCAAATGGGCCAGGTCAGATTCTAACAGAGCAACATCGTAGGAGGGAAATGTTCTTGAGGTATTTTAATTAAAATAAAAATTTTGTAAAACAGATAAATATTCAAATAATAAAATGGCATGCTATTAAAAGAAAAATTATATATAAGAAAAATTCATTCTCGCTTGATACTTTTTTTTCTTTCAAAATAATTTTGAACCCCATCTATGTGACGAGTACCGGTAATTGCTTGGGCTGTTAAATCAGATGTTTACCAGTCTACATGATTCATGGTCGGACTATAATTATGTGCTATTATATATATCTTGTATCATATATTCTGTTTATGTAAAGTTTGAAATATTTTTGTAAAAGTTTCTTATATTTTGATATATATATATATTTTTTTTTTTTTTTTTTTTTTTCTTAATAACTTAGGTAGTTTTTAGTTTAGATAATGGAATGTAGTAATACATTTCATTTTCTGAAAAGTTTTCTTTTTTATTAGAATAAATTTTTATTTAACATAGCTTTACTTTTAAACTAAGAATTATAATTTAAGTATTATATAAAATTTAAAAAAAAATGATTCCATATTTAAATATATCAGTTTTATTACTACTTTTCCTTTAAAGTATATAAGTAGTTATAAAAAAAAAAGTTATTTATTGCATTCATTTTGCTACAGCACATTAAGATAAGTATAGTCTGACCAATGATCGTGTATAAAATTGGCAAGCAGATAAGGGGGACAGATTATAAAAAATAATGAAGTCATAAGGGAGAAAATAGCATCTATAGGAATTTTAATCATTGTAATTCTAGATATGCCAAGAAAAGAAAAAGTAGATGAAAACAATTTCAGATTAACTTTGATAGTTCTTTTCTTTCAGCTTTGCAACCTTGTCTACCTGACTAACATTCCTGAGAAGTAATCAATTTGTCCCACTATCCTATCTACCGTTAAATCGGATGTTTGCCTTTCCACCGCGATCAGTGGTCGGACTATAGTGGTACTTATTAAAAAAAATTTCAGGATCATTTTTTGAAATATGAGCTTACATAATTAAATTAATGTTATATCCATAGTTTGTTTGGAGCACAAATTTATTTTTTAATTGGTAAGTGAAACACATTGTGTTGTCAAATTACTTTCAATGATCTCAAAATAAAATTCCAAATGGTATATTGTGCTTAAACTACAATTGACAAGAAGTATAGATATCTTACTTGCCAAAGTTAGGAAGTCTGTAAACTTATAAATGCAAAGGATATTACTAAAAGATATTGTTATTAAGAATGATAATCTTTATAAATTGTTATAAATGTAGATATTGTTCATGTTATCTTGTATAGATATGTTGTACCTGTTTCCATGAGTACTGCACTCTTAGGGACTTCAAGACTCACAACTCAAACTTTGTAGAGTAATAGGGTATGTATAACTTGTTAAATTTGAATTTTGACTTAGGAAAGAAAAAAAAAAAATGAGCAACCATTTTATTTAATGGTTAAATGTGAAGAAATATTTTAAAATATTTTTTTGTGTAGTGAACTGTGAAATATACAAACATGCTCACAATGTACTTTTCTTTCTATAAGCAAATTTAATAAGTTTGAAAAAAATTTCTGTGTACATTTTAGTGCAACATGTTATGAAGCTTTTGTATGAATTTAAACAACCAAGATTTCATGTTGAAAACGGTTGTTGGAATATTTGTTCATAAAAAGTGAAAATTAGGATAAACTTTTCTAAATTTTATTTGTAAATATTTTTTGAATGATTTTGTATCAAAATATATGCTGATTACTTTTATCACTTATGCTAGTCCTTGAAATGTTATGAGTTTTAATAAGTACATTTATATCAAAATGCATAATAGATTTTTATATATTATGAATTGTTGTCTTTATTTCTTTTGCTTCACAACTAAAAGCAACTCTGATTGCAATAAAAGGAATCAAATTTTTTTATAAAATTTATTGATTCCCATTTCTAAGGTGGTTAAGTATAATTTATTTATTACATTTAACCTTTATTATTATTATTATAGAGGAAATTAATACACTATCACTAAACTTATAAAATCTTAATTATTCCATTTTCTTTCTGTTTATTTACATTAAAATATTTGAATTTTGATGCATAATCAAGAATGCATTTTATCATAAGGAAAAATCAAAATGCTGGTTTGCACAATATTACATTCAAGTAAACCATTTGAAAATAATCCAATTTCATAAATATTTTTAATATAGAATTTTTTTAATGCAAGGCATTTACATTATTTTAGCACCAGCTATTTAAATTTAACTACATAGTATGGAGTTTGTTCCTTTGTGTACATGTTAAAGTAGATACTCTTTAATATTGATAAATTATTGCAACATGAACATATTGCAGAAGTAATTGAACAGAATCTATAGAGCTTAATTTTTGATGGATAAGATTTGGTGCAAAAATGCGATAGGATGATATTCTATTACCTGTTTCAAGGATATAGACAATGTTTAATACTATTTAAATGAGAAAAATCTTTTTAGTGTATTTGCTGCCCTACATATCTCTTTTCATATATATTACCTTTTTTGTCTTTCTGTGAAATCTAATGTAATGTTAGATCATCTGATGTTGTGGTTAGAGTCCTCAATTACAACATATCCAGTGACCAAAGCTAAAAATGATAGTTATTGTTTTCTTTTACTGTTTTTGAAATTAGATGAGTAGATTGAAAATTGCTTTTCTTTATCGCTTGAAATGCTAAAAACTTCATAAAATTCACTTATGAGCCGAATTGACTAATAAGATAAGTTTACGATAAAAGAGCTAAAACTTGACTAACAAAGACTATTATAACAAAAATACTATCTGCAATAGAATTCAAATGTTTTATAGCTGCTATTAAATGCTTACGAGAAATTTTAGAAACACTAGGGCAAGAATAATTTTACCTTTCCAACGAGGTTATGATTCTTAAATAGTTTACTAATTAAGGAAGCAGGTAATTGCTTATTTTGGGAACTTAAGATCATTAAAGTGAAAAGTGATTTTAGGTTGCTGTTTAATTGGTGGCAAATTGAAAATAAAGGTAAAGCAGATATATGTAGGTTATATAGAAAGTTGGCAAAAATTGCTATAAGGAAATAGGATGCTTCAAATGGGGAACTGATTGACTAGGTGATCTAAGACATAAAGCAAGAGAAGATGGATAAAAAGAGATTTGATCAGTTGTTTTGTAAAGAATTGGAATAAGGGTCCATTTAGGTAGACCTGCTGTAAAGCATAATGTGGTATGATACAGGATGTATTTTTTTTTTTTGTGTTACTTTCTGATATAAAAATATATTCAAGTGATTGACAACAAATTTATTCATGGCACAAAAGAAAACTCATATGCTTTAACAATTTTTTGCAGAAATTTAGAGGAATTAGAAGTTTCATAATGTGAGACTAATTGTACAAATTATTTATAATCTATAACTAAAAATATTAAATAAATATTTAGTATTTCAACACATCTAAATTTTTAATGGAAAAAGTGAAATCAATCTATTAACCACTTTAGAATTATATTTTCAGGAAAAATTATAAACATATAAATTTTAGCTGAATAGATTAATGTTGGCTTTAGCCAGCAATTACAGAAAACTGAATGTAGAGAATACTACCTGAAGGATTTTTTATTAAAATCAATTCATATTGCATGTAAAAATGATTTAACAGTTTTATTAGGAATTTGTTGAATTTTTCAAACATATGTATCTATTCAAATTTTATCAGAAAAAAAGCATAAAAACAAAAAACATAAAATATTTAAAAAATTTATTTACACATTTTTATCAAAGATTATGCCAATATATTTTTTGCAATGATTATAAGCTAATGCATTATTCATACGTAATATGGATTTCATTGATGTTCCTGGACCACATTCATAAATATTAGGAAACTTAGCTCCTTTATTTCTTTCAAATAAAATGTGCATTATTTGTTCCCATCGAACTGGTTCACATAATTGTTTTACTAACTTTTCTTGTATTACTTTGACGTTAGTATAAACCTGACCATCAACATTTGAATGAACAGGTATAAGAGGCTTGTTAATAGATGTGCTTTGAAGAGCTTTTTGTAAAATTTGTTGAGCAGGTTTCATTAATTTTGTGTGAAATGCTCCACTTACAGCCAAATGTTTATATTTTTTAATTCCAAATTTAGCAGCATTCATCTCCAGAAATTTAAGAGCCTAAAAATACATTAAAGTTAAGTATTTATCATTTCACAAATTTTAACAATTAATACAAAATATATATTCATTTATAAATCTACAATTTAACAAATTTTTCTACAAAGCAAATTTAAAAAAAACCTAAAATTGATACAGCTTATTACTTATAAAACATTATAACCTTTGAAATTTAAAAGAAAAATTTTAATATTTAGTGCTATGTGCACAAATATCAAACCTCTTTTAAATAACAATTCCCCCAAGTATCTAAACCTAGTTGCTAAAAATTGGGTGCATCATAGTGTTTTCTAGCAATAATAGGATTATTAAATAAATAATGGGCATATTTAGATAAATTCATTATATCAATGGAATAAGTAAGAATGAAACAATATAAAAATGAAACTGACAAGTATCTTGTATTTTTATGTGAAGTAGAAAATGCAGACAATGTTGATTCTTGTTCTCAATAGTAGTAGCCATCAATAATTTTTATATTGGTTTTAATCTAACTTATGGTAAAGGGAGCAATTTTTTATTTGGCTCTTTTACAATGCTGGTATCTTTCATCTCTTTGCAAATGTTGCCTTTTGCAGTGAGTAGTAATTGCTGAAAAATTACAAATGTACAAAGATTCTGCATTTATTTTGTGTTTCTATAGAAGGTATAGCACTTGGAATGCATGAAAATGATTGTATATGGCAACAAATTCCTATTTTTATTAAAAGCAGTTTCAAAGTATGCTTCAATTTCTCTTCAATACTGTATGATGATGTCCCAACACAGGAGAACAAGGGTGGGCAAATTTGTTTGAAGGGGTTAACACAGGGAAAGTGAGAGAGAGCGTAATGTTTGAAGCAATGAATGAGTTTTAAGATTGTGTAATTTTTATACATTGTAAATATTTTATTTATTTGCCCAAGTCTTTTTATTTGGAGTTTTATCAGTGGGTCAAACAGTGGACATTGTTTTCATCCAGTCCAATTCTACAAATAGCAGGTTTTAGTATCCACAATAGCAAGCATACTTTATGAAAAATTTACTAAATGTTTTTAAAGGTTACAAGTTAATCCAAGATACTTAATACTTAAATACAATAACTTAAATACATTGAGAAAGATCACAGTACATAATAACCACAAATTTCCCTTGCATAAGTATGAAATAAATAATAAACAATAAGAGCCAAAGTACAAAATTTAATACAGCTAATTTTTGTGGTTAATACTAATATGATAAAAATAATATAATTAAAAGAAAAAGCAATATTTATATCAAAAGCAATACATATACTGGCAACAGACAAATTCAGATCAATTGCAATAGGATCATTAAATATTACGCTATATTTTTTTTTAAAAAAAAAAAGCCATCTACAATCAAAATCTTTTTCTCTCCATCAATTATTTTGAAATAGAATTAGAATATAAACAGTTTCAGTTTTCACTTACACATATAATGAAATTCCACTTGAAATTAAATTAAAGATAATAAAGCCTTTAAGATTATTTCTATTAAAATCTCACACATCATATGAAGAGACAAAGTTATTGTACAAAATCCTTATTGAAATTGTTTCCACTTATGCTGCACATAGATTGACCATGAATAAAAAGAAAAAGACAGGGACACTTTATGAAAACAAAAACTTTGCTTTAAAATATTATTTTATCTTTAGAAATATTATTTGAAGAATTAAAGAAAAATGTATCTAGTGTCGATAAAGCAACATTAAGTTATATAGAAAATTCAAAGAGTTGGTTGTTTTTGTTATTAATTTAAGCTGCCTCAATTGGGTTATGTATATTATTTGTTTGAATGACAATTGTACATTGGGATAAATTATAAAAATTAGATGCAGATCCAGACTTTAGATGAGTAGATGCTGTTGGGAAGGATTATTTAATCCCAAATTAAAAAATTGCAAGGTTTTGTCTAATCAAAAATACCTGGCAAAGTTTAATTCGTTAATTCTTGGCTCACCGTGGGCACCATGAAAGATGAGTTGCATGATTTTGTTAAAACAGAAACTGCATTGCTATAACAAGCATATTTTTAAATAGAGAAATTTTTAACTCACTAGTTAAGCACAAGGAATTGTTTAGAAGCACTTCAAGGTAGTTAGATATACTATTTCTAGATAAAATTCATAACATATCAGAGTTAAAAAAATGAGTTTAACTCAAAACAATTGTGTAATTTAAAAACTAAATAATATAATATTACTAATAAATTACACTATTTTTTACAGAAGGGTAGAATACTTTTTATTAAATCAATGATATAACAAGTATACATGCTTTTTAAAATAGAAAACATAAAATATATATATCTATTCAAATATGGAATATTAATTTTACTTAAAATTTTTATTGTGCAATTACACCAGTGATTAATATAATTGACCTTATAATACTTTCTAGATAAATACTCCCTATTTTGAATTTCAGTAATTAATTTTAAAAATTAGTTTAATTTTTTTAATATTTTTAATAATTAGATAAAATAACTTTTAGAATATCCTTCCTCCTAAAAAAAAAAGAAGTTAAAAATGCTATATTTTTGTTAAACTTCCTTGTTAAAAATATTGAGTTCCAAAAAAAAAAATCTTTAAAATATTTTTTAAGAGACTTTATTTCATTGCTGTATCAAAAGTAGAAAATTTCATGGTATGTGATTGCTGTCATGGGAAAAGATGTTCATAATGAAATTTTTTTTTTAACTTTTATAATAAATAAATTTAATATGATTTTGAATAATTATTCACAATATTCTTGATTTATTAGAATTATGATGCTCATAGAATCAAAAAGTGCACAGATTAATAAGATTGAAATTAATCTACAAAAATTTAATTATATTCTGATAAAAATATTTCATTGCAGAAATTCTAAAACAGTATTCATAGAATGTTATTTGAATAAAAACATACCTCCAAGTGGCCAGCAACAACTCTGCAATCTGGATATAAATATGATGCAACTTTACATTCTGCATCATATAAAGTTTGCTCTTTACACCAATTTCTGGCTTCTAGGCAAGCTTGTTTAATTTTTGCATTTGGACTTAAGAAAACGGTCATCATTCCACTAGGTTGCATATCTGATGCTGCTTGCATTGCTTCTCCACGAATTTTGAGTAACCGAACAGCTAAAGTTAATTTGCATATGTCACTATTATTTTGATATAAAATTGAGAAATTGCAATTATAAGTAAAAATAAATTCTTATCAATGATACAAATCTATATAAGTATCAGACTATATTATACAAAATAATAATTTTTAAAAATAATTATTAAGTTACAAATATATATATAGAAGAGAAAAAAAATCACCAGAATAAAAACTTTTGTGTAGAATTATTAATAAATTCTATTTTGATAACAAATTTATTTACTTGAATGATAATTCTCAATCAAATTTTTACTCTTCTTGACTTTACTTTCTTTTTTTTACTTTTATTATAATATAAAATGTATAATTAACTTTACTAAATATTTCAGTACATCATTGGTATAAAGCTTTTTAGAAAAATAATAATATTGGAGAAAAGAGAACTAATCACAATTATTTATGAATAAATACATATATGATGAGAATAAAAATTCCATATTTCTTTTTTAAAAAAAATTTACCTTTATATACAATATTTTGAAAATCAAAATTTTTTTTTTCCTTATTTATTTTAATCTAATTAAACTAAGTTTATTGTAATGAATTAATAATTAATTCTCTTTATACACATGAATTATTTTAAAATAATATTAATAAAAATAAATTGATAAAAAATTTTTTTTGTTAGTTAAAATAATTCCAAAATAATAATAAATTAAAATAAAAATGTTATTAATTTTGTAAATAAAGAAATTCTGTAAAATCTACACTTCACTTAAAACCAAAAAAAAATATTTAAAAATGTATATAAGCTGGCTTATTAGAAAGCAAAAAGTTGTATTTCACAAAATAAGGCAGCAGATTTTTCAGATACTACATATTTGATAATAATCATATTTGCAAAACACCCTCAACATATCTGTTGAATTCCTTTTCTAAATAAAGCCTTTCAAAGTTCCCCACACATAATAAAGGAAGTATTGCAATGCTATGGAATTTTAAATTTTTATTTGTAGACAAATAACTATTGATTAGAAGATCACAATAAATTCTATGTAAGCCTTGTGATGGACATGCAGATGTCTAAATTAAAAATAAAAAATGAATAAATAAATTAACTTTTTAAATTTCTAATAATAAAATTAAAACAAACCATCTTCAAATTCAAGCGCACCAGAAAAAACTAAAGCACTATATTCCCCGACACTAAAACCAGCAGTAGCAATACAATTGTTTATCATCTAAAAGAAAGAAAGATTACAGTTAGCTAAATGAAATCAATTATATATATATATATATGATTGGCAGCCAAAACTTTCCTAGAATTTCATTGTAACTCTTTATTATCATAGTATAGGTACATATTTACTTAATTGCCTTCAAAGTAGGCTTCCCTGCAGAACATGCAAGTGTGCATGTTCCTGCAGGACCAACACTACTGCCATTGCTGAAACAACAATGAAAGTCCTGTTGTGATATCTTCCATCATGTTGGTTTTGAAGTCTTCTGCGGTACAGCCTCAAAGGTAACAACAGTTACCAGTTACCAACAACAGGCCCATTTTTATCTTGGGGAAGAGCCAGAAATCCAATGTTGCTAAACCTGGTGAGTAGGGAGGCTGGTGCAGGAATTGAATATTCTTTTCTGTGAGCCATGTTTTGCACAATAGATGTGGAGGGAGCATTGTTGTGATGCAGTGACCATTCTTCTTGTCATTTTGAGCAATGTTTTCTTTTGATCACTGCCTTGAGTCTTTTCAAAATTTGCATGTACATGTCCACTCCAAATCTTGAAAATCACTCGTAAATGGCTGCTTTCTTTAAAAATCGACACCCGAAACTGTTTGTAACAGAGTCTCTGAAGCAGATTTCCCCCAATTACATGAACTTGATGCTCATCCTCAGTTGGAACTTTACAACTAATCGCCATACAATTCTACCTTCAGCTACACCGCCTATGAATTCGGTGTAAAGTGTTAATTATATTGCGGTAATAACCAATTACAACAAAATTCCAGAAACTTTTTGACTGTCTGTCATATATAAACTTCAATAAAAAATTAGTTATTTTGCCAAAAATAAATAATTTAATTCAATCAGAATGAGAAAGTACAAATTGCAAAGAAAGGCTCCATAAGTTTTAGTAGGACAATAAACTCAATAAGTACTATAGGAGAATATATTAAAAAATACAATGTACACATATTACTGACTTTAAGAAATGCATTATGTAGAAACATTCAACCAAATTGAAATCAACAAAACATAAAATAATAAGCAGTGGAATCATTGTTTATTTATTATTACTGTTTATTTAGAAATGATATCCATAGCTTTGAAAGATAAGTTGGAGTTTTCACTTCCACTAAACCAGTGCGTCCTAAACATTTTTTTTTTTTCTACAAAGCAAACTTGATAAAATTATTAGTAGCCCCCAAATATCCAAATACTTAAACTACAATGAATAAAATTATTATACATACCTCTTCATCCTCAGATTTTAATTTTTCAACAGCAGCTAATGATGCAATCATGACAGCTGCTTGTGAATGAGCAGTCATATTCAGCATATCTTCAGGCCCATTAATACAAAGATCAAGTAAATCATACTTCAAAATCTCACTGGCACTATCAAACATATCTCTCACATAAGGGTATTCCAGAAGTGATTTACCCATTCCCAAATACTGAGACCCCTACAAAAAATACATAAGGTAATTTATATTTTTGTTTTGATATTTATGGTCTGAGTGTGCTGGTTTTATTTTATTGAATCATAGTGAATTTCTTCATATACACAAAATAAATAAAATCCATAAAATTATTAGTTGGGCAACTTAAACAAAAATAGATTATCATATTGAAAGGAAAAATCAATAACTAAATTAAAAGAAAATTATAACAAAAAAGTACAACATAAAGTTAATGTACATAAAAATTTAAAGATAAAAAAATACAATCATATTATGTGTACAAAAAGTATATATTAATCATATTGACAAGAATTGAAACAGGATCATGTATTTAGACATGAAATTACAATGCATATAAAATAAAAAAAACAGATATAGCAAAAAGTATGGATATAATTTTAAGAATATATATTCCATAAAACATGGCATTGACTAAAATAAATAATAAATTTATGACAGAATTATTGTGAGGAATTCTTATAGCATTTCACATCTTCAAAGAAAATTACTTTTTAAATTTATGCATTTTAATTAATTACTTTTCTTTAATTGCATTTTAATTATATAGTTAAATCTCATTTCTAATTTTTGTTGTAATTTTAATCTTCTACATACTTAAAAAACTATCATATATTATTAGCATATTAATTAATTACTAGAATTCCTATTCTTATTAATTTCACTGCTATTTCATGGACTCAAATCTCTTTATATATCATGAGAAATAATTTTAAATAGAAGTACATTAATTTTTTTTAAAGATTTTTGGTTTAATGATCTTATTTGAGATTTTTGTTGTTAATTTAACAACTTATTTTAATTTCATTTTAACAACTCTCACTTTTTAGAAAATAATGGGGAAAAATCTACCTTAATTCAAAACAAAATCTTTTACTTCATTTTTATAAAAGAAAAAAATTAAACTGATGAAGACATTAAATTATCAGGCAAATGCATGAGATGTATCTATAAAATCTCAATAATGCAGTAGCAACATTGATATAACATCAAATTATTTTATTAATGCAAAAACAAATGTCAATATGTTGTCAAAAACTATTCTTAGTAATTTGCATGATATTAGAGAATATATGAATAAAGTTATGAATTCAGACAAAGAAATGGAAAAGTTCTCAAATGAAAAATTTCTATAAATGAGAAAAGTAAAAGCAGTTTTTAGTTTTCTTAATTAAAAAAATATTTCTTTTCCAATTCTTGTTGTAATGTTTACTGTCTCACGTATTCAAAAACTTATCATTTATTTGTTTATACAATTTTTTTTTTGTTTTGAAATGATGCAAAATTAAATTATTTTATTAATCCAAAAACAAATTTCAATATATTGACTGAAACTGTTCTTACCAAATTGCATGATATTATAAAAACGAATATGGTTAAATTTGTTATGAATTTAGATAAAAAATTGGATGCATTGGAAAAGTTCTGGAAACCTAATGTAAATTTGAAATTTCCTGTAAATGACATAAGAAAAAAAAAAATTTCAGCTTTTAATTAAATTGTCTATTCAAGGATTGAGGAATTGAAATGTGTTATAAATATGGTTTCATTTCTCCTTTAACTGAAGTAGAAAAAAGTAAAGCATAATGTGTTAATTGCATATTTTTCGTAATGTCTATAGAAACATGAAAGTATACAAAAATAACATGTTTACAAATTTATTATTTAATTCGTAGAAATTTATATACATTTATAATTTATATTTTTAATACACAAACACGAAAATATGTACTGCGTGCAAAACTATCGCCAATAACGTGAAACTACTTTTATTTGAAATGTAACTTCAATGAAATCAACAATTGCTAAAAAGGTTAATCAATTATTATCAAAGTATCAACAGATTTAAAGAACATCACGAAAAAGAATAACAAACCTGACCAGGAAATAAAACAATAGATGTAGTTCGCGGATCAACTTGAGGTCGGAAAGATTTTTTCGACTGAAGTCTAAATCCTTCAGATTGAAGTATTTCTGAAGATCTAGAGTTCTCAGAATTATTTAATTCAGTAGTACTTGTGGATTTATTCGAACACAAAAATCGGCAAGCAATACGAAAAGAAGTTGGTTTAATAATATGAACAACTTTTGATTTTAACATGGTTAAAATAATGTATTATATTAATTTGAAAGTTCCCTCGTTTCTAATTCAAATGACTGGACTTAATTTTTATGTAAATAAACAAACTAAATAACATGCGGATTCTATTGTTGCCATTCTTGTCTTTCTAAATCTTTAATCTTCGAAAGCTGGGAACATTCCATTTCCGAAGATAGCCATTTCTCACAAACTCCGGTTTTAATGCTTGAAGTGAGCGGACGTGTTTACACCCGCTCCTGATCCCTAACGGAATTTTTGAAAACGCTCTTGCTTGCTTTTCAAACTGCTTCTTATTCTTTTACTTAATTGCATTACGCAATCGTGGAAATGAATTCCACATCAGCTGGAATTAATGAGGATTTTCCTCCCCTGATCCCACTTTTTGAGACTGATTCGCCAGAAAGCCCGGCTGTGCAAACCGACAACATCGATATGGACGATTCAACCGCAAACATGCCTGCCCCATTATTAAGGGAACTTACTGACGAGTATGTCCTGATAAATCAGGTACTACTTCGCAAGGCGTGCCAATATAAATTAAGGCTCACGCAGACGGCCTATACAATTAGAAAAATTAAAATGGACGATCCAGCTGCATCCCAACTACATGCTGAGATGGCAGCACTGTACAAACTATTAGACGGGATAAAATTTGAATTTGGGATCACCCTCTTTCTGATTCCATCCATAAGTGAGATTGAAGAAAAGGAGCCAATGGGCTCAAATTGCTCATGAACTCCTCGCCACATCATCGGCCCCAGCTCTCCCAATTCTAGATGACACGGTCTTAAACTTGACCAAGGAGATATCAAAAGGGCGCAAAGATAAGCGACCCGATGATGCCGACGGGTATCAAGCCCCAGCTAAGCATCTAACAGCGAAACCAAGGAAGCAGGTGATAATCATCCCAATCACCCTTACCAACTCCTTTACAGCAGCCGGAAACATTAACTCAATTCCAGAGTTGAATGTGGAGACTGCCGTTTATGATCAAAGGCCACCTCCCATTTATTTCCAGCCGCAAAATGACTTGAACCATATAATGAGCATCCTTAAAACCGAAGTACCTCTTATCCAATGTAAGTTTACTGAACGCTTCATGAAAGTCCAAGTCAATAATGATGAGGACTTTCGTAAGCTTACAAAATTTAGGAGGAGAAAGGACTTAACTACAAGTCATACACCCTCAAAGAGGAGTGCCCCATAAAGGTGGTCATACGTGGGCTACCATCCTCCACCAACATCCCTGACATCCAAGCAGAACTCACGGAGGAGGGATTCCAGATCCTGAAACTAACCAGGCTTTCCAAATACAAATTCCGCGAACCAATGCCTCTGTTTTATGCACAGGTGAAAAAAGGACAACAATCTGATGTGAGGTCTCGAACTCCTGGGAGGCCAGGTTACTATTGAGGCTTATAGAGGACGCCCCGACCCCAGCCCGTGTTGGAACTGCCAGGGTACTTTCACTCATCCGAGGTTTGTCGACACCCGACTAGATGCGTCAGATGGGCGGGACCCCACAAGGCCGCGAAATGAGACAGGCCAGCAGACCAACCTGCCAAATGTATCAACGACCACTCCGCTAACTGGCGAGGATGCCCCAGAAGCATAGGAAAAAATCAAAGAAAAAAGCCTCGGCCAAAAAGAAGCCCTTGCTGCCCCAACCACCACCAAGGCAGTGACCCAAGAGCTGTCATACTCCAGCTTAGCTGCAGGCAATCAGCGGCACGAGCCAGCCACGCGACGAACCCCGCCGCAAGGCATGAACAGAAAGCCCTCACCGCGGACCACCCAGGAGATAATCACCGGATACCCCGTTCCCGGCATGGAGCCACGCGCCATCCACGTGCCTCTCCGATGCCCCCGGATACTACCTTTCCTGCTACCCCCTCTCCACCTGCCCAGAACATCGACTGCTCCAAAATCATCGGAGAGATGTTAAAATACATCCAGCAGGGTATGGACCCACAGACCCTCGTCTCAGCATTCGAGATGAGTCTGCCCAAATCCAGAGCAGTAATTATTAATGTTCAGCGCCAACTTGGAATTTCTTAGGATTGCCACCTGGAATGCAAATGGATTGCGTTCCAAAATCAGTGAGGTAAGATAATTCACCTATGAGTATAACCTTGATGATCTTTTGGTCCAGGAAACTAAATTAAGACCTGGAGAGACCCCACTGATAGCAAACTATCGATTCTATCGTTTTGATAGAATCACCCAAAACTCTAATGTAAGCGGAGTCACCTGCATTTATATTAAAAGTAGCATCAGGCACCATGAACTACCAGCTCCGCGCCTTAACTGCGCCGAGATAGCCATGATTCAAATTAATCTTAATGATTTTCCCCCATCATCATCGCTTCGACTTACGTCGCACCTAGAAACCCAGGTGGATACCCGGTGGAGGACATTGACAGGTTACTGAAATCTGGACCTAATGTGATCTTAGCTGGCGACCTGCACGCTTTCCACTCTAGTTGGAATTTCGGACGTTCAAACCAGAATAGGTTTAAATTGAACAGGTATCTGAAATTCCAAAGAGGATTGAAAGTCTTAACCCCCCAGACCAACTAGATTTGATATTTCTATTAACCGCACGGGAAATGTCCTGATTTTGGCATTTGTAAATTTATACCTTTTAATTGTAAAGTAGAGGTGATTAATGAACTTGATTCAGATCACCTCCCTGTTTTGTTTACCTTTGAAACCAGCGTAGAATCACTGAAAGGTCGGACCAGCTTTTGACCAATTGGGAGGACTTCAGCTATGTGCTAAGCACTAAGCCCCTCCCACCTTTACATTTAAGCGAACCCGCTGACGCCGATCGCATCATTGCAGACTTAGAACTTTCACTGCAAGGAGCACTTAGTGAATCATCCAAACCGAAATTTAAACCTCCACCTGTTAGGTTTCAAGCGAGCTTAAAAATGAAATCAAATATAAAAATGCACTGCGTCGGTTCTGGCAGGAGTCTAGGGATCCAAACGCCAGAGCCGATTATTTTAGACAGATGGCTGTTGTTAGAATCATGACAAAGAAATTCTCTCAGCAACATTGGGAACACACCATAGAGGCCATGACGCCTCAAACAACATTATTTAGACGGACGTCTTTGTTGCGTAAACCATTTACCAACATCCCACCACTTATACGCTCCAATAGATCCTTTGCTTATGCACCTGAGGAGAAAAGCCGAGCTTTGAGCTGATAGCCTTCAACTTCAGTTCGAAACGAACCACGACGTCGAAGATCCTAACTTCTTCAGACTCACCAACACTGAAGTAGAGATCCTAACCAACATTCAACAACCACATATAAATGATATTAGTGAGGTCAGCCCAGCGGAAGTTCGTGAATTCATCAGAAAAATTAAACCCAATAAGTCTCCTGGGATTGATCACATTAGTAATCGCATGCTCAAATCTCTACCGTACACTTACGTGATACTGATCACTTATTTGATTAATTTTCTAATTGAAAAGTGTTATTTCCCACAGAACTGGAAAACCGCCGTAGTCATCCCTATTCCAAAACCTGATAGTAATAGGACCTACTCCCAAAATTACCGTCCAATCTCACTACTCAGTGGAGTGAGTAAAATATTCGAATATTCGATTCTTAAACGACTGGATCAGCACTGCACAAATCATAATATTCTCATCCCTGAGCAATTTGGGTTCAGAACCCAACTCATCACTTCTCACCAGCTCTTAGGTGTTAACGATCTGATCCATGATGGCTTTATCAATCGTAAATCTACGGAAATATTATTTCTGGACGTAGCCAAAGATAAAATCTGGCATAATGGCTTATTAATCAAGCTCATGCGACTTGAATTTTCGCCCCAGTTTATCAAAATTATTCACTCGTATCTCACTTTGCGTAATTTCAGAGTGCAAGTCGGAGGGACCATTTCAAGCGATCATCCAATCAGGGCGCGGGGTACCACAGGGTTCACTGTTCGGTCCCAGATTGTTTTTAATCTCTGTGAACGATATTCCTAAGCCAGAGTTCTGTAAACTGGCCATGTTCGCAAATGACACAGCGATAATTGCACAGCACAAAACACAAAACTCCGCCGTTGCTTTGCTTAATAATTACATTCCTCGCTTGGAAAGTTGGTCGACCACCTGGAAAATCAAAGTAAATCCTACCAAAAGTGCGTGCCTTCTGTTTACACGAAAAAAGAACATTGGTTCTATTTTGAATGTCACCCTTTTTGGCCAACCAGTCCCCTGGGTTACTGAATATATGTACCTGGGGTTAGTTTTTGACTCCAAATTGACCTTTAACACCCACTTTGCTAAAGTAGTTGCTAAAGCAACTGCTGCTAGCGTGAAGCTAAAGAGCCTAATTTCTCGAAAGAGCAGGCTAGCGATCAGACACAAGGTTCTACTCTATAAGTCTATCCTTCGACCAATTCTCTTATATGGATGTCCTATTTGGGCGTCCTCCTCCATCGCAAATCTTAAGAAGCTTCAAGTTTTTCAAAATAAACAGGTAGCTAAGATAGTCAACGCCCCGTGGTTTGTTAGAAGGAAGCAACTCCACAGAGATCTGAATATAGAACCCATTATGGACTATATTTTCAAAATTTCTAAATCTTTTCATTCTAAATGCCCTCAGATCCGAAACGAAGCGATCAGGCAAATACCTGTATACCATCCAGGTGTGGCTAGCTCCAGGAAGAGACCCAGAGCTATCTATGATCAGCAATGGGAATCTTTCCCGGCATTGAAAAGGCGTTGTGGATTTTATCCTACAACCGCCGATTTTACCGCTGTGGTTGTTGTCTAGTCACTCCGATCACTTCAAGCGAATCTGAGATGCTACTTTTTGGCATTTAAATCTTAACTTATTTATTTGCTACGATGTGCAACCTAATTTAGAGCATGGCTACCTGACTTTAAATTTTAAATTTTTAATTTTTAATTTTAATTTTAATTTTAAGTCCTTATTTATTTAATTAGTTCCTAAATTATTACCAAATAGTTGTTTAATTCTTGCTTTCAAAGCTTAATCTCATTGATGCACTTAACAGCCAATGGCTGACCCCAGTTTTGTTTACTATTTACCCACTAAGTCTGTTTTCATTTAATCTAGTCCTTTCATTATAGTTCATTTTATTAGTCTTAATTTATCTTAACTCAATAGCTATTTTATTACTGCTCTGGTCTCATCCCTGTATTATAACCCAATCATATACTTATTTTATAAGTATTTAAATAAAAAATGTATTTTTTCCTAGCTCAGGCTAGGTTTTTTCTAAAATGTAAACCAACTGACTGATGGCGCCATCTGTTGGCGTGCTAGCCAGCCAAACCTGAAGACTTTATATTGTATGTTTTTTATTATGCTTAATTGTTACTCATATGCATGTAAGCATGCTTTTCTTAATTCCTTTTATTTTATTTTATTTTCTTAAAAATTTTGTTTTAAATTTAACCTTTTATCTTTTTTGAGGGGCATCGTCAACGGACTCCCTAATTGTACCGATAGCTTTAGCTTTTTTGATCTCTTGCTTTAATTGTTCTCAAGCAAGAGATGTTTTTCCTAAATTTCAATAGTTTTAATCTTTTATTTATTAATATTCTCTAATTCAAGCAACTTCATTTTGTGCAAATTTTCTAACTAAATTAAGATGTGGAGGTATCGTGGTTCTTAAAACCACACAGGAACTCCGTAACCGGTACGCCCGTTGCCCCTCCATTTCCGAAATTGAACAGAATTTCAAACAGTTTATTTTAATAATATTGTAAATGGAAGATATTCTTTTAAATAAGCACGATAAGCTAAAATGACTTAAAATAAGAACGTTTTACCATCAAATAGAAACATTTTTATATGTTGACAGTCTAGCGATGTATTTATGCTCAATATTATTTTTAATGTAAATATATCTGTATGCCTAGTTAGAATGAGCTCTGTTTTACTATGAAAGATCGATCGTAGAAATCTCTTGGATGAAAAATGCATCAAAACTCATGAAATGAATTCTTTAATTAAATTGAGTATTCTAATTAAAGAAATTCTCTCTTTTTTATTTATCTTGAATGCATAAGTGTTTTATTTCTAAAAATTTAATGAAAAAAATAGGAAAATGTATTACTATGAATTGGGAACATTTAAAAATTTAACGTTGCCATTGTCATTACTTGGTAAGTTAAACTTTATCCAGGAATTGATGTTTTATCCCGTTTCTAAAAAATAGTTCTAGCTAAAAAGATTATTTGTTGATTTGGGAAAAAATATGATAATGATAAACAATATGCTGTCTTCCAAAAACATCGATTCACTTTACTAAAGCAGATTGTTATAGGCAAAAATAAATTTCAGAGTGAATTTAAGCTCTATTACGCAGATAAAATCGAACTACTCAACTCTTAATTACTCAACTCTACTTTCATACAGAAATTGTGTATTATAAAATATGGCTGCCATTCTAGCTAATGGCCAAGAATTATTTAAGTAAGTAACTTAATTTTTTAAATTAAATTAATTTGATGTGAATAAAAATAAAATATAATTTCTTTAATAAGTAGAATTTGGAACTGTACGAAATGTATGATAAGTTTGGGTTTGCATGTGTCGGATGTGTGTGTTTACTGTTATTAATAGTCAACAATAAGATTAAAATAGAATAAATTTATATACTTGTCTCAGTTTTTAACATCTTATTATTTTATAGCATGTATCTTTTCATTTGTGAATTATAGTATTGTTAAGAGAAACATTGTAGTGTTTTCAACCAAATAGTTATGGCATTTAAATCGTGTTAAATTTTATTGAACTATGAACAATTTTTAACTCTCATGTGCGTAATTATTTTTTGTTTCATTTATTATTAGTAGTAATTATTAAATGTGGTAAGAATTAGAAAAATATTTTAAATGCACCATTTTAATGGGGTATTTTTAAGATTTTTTTATAAATCTGTATGGATAACCGTTTTAGAATGTGGGTATAGTTTCAAAAATCAGTATTTGTAATTCACAACTTAATTTTACTTAGATTTAAAAATCGGAAATTTATTTTTGTAAAATTTCGAAAAACAGTCAATAATTTGAGTTGAATAAACTGTATAGCCAGCATAACCATGGATGGACCAACAGCATGGATAACCGTTTTAGAATGTGGGCATAGTTTCAAAAATCAGTATTTGTAATTCACAACTTAATTTTACTTAGATTTAAAAATCGGAAATTTATTTTTGTAAAATTTCGAAAAACAGTCAATAATTTGAGTTGAATAAACTGTATAGCCAGCATAACCATGGATGGACCAACAGCATGGATAACCGTTTTAGAATGTGGGCATAGTTTCAAAAATCAGTATTTGTAATTCACAACTTAATTTTACTTAGATTTAAAAATCGGAAATTTATTTTTGTAAAATTTCGAAAAACAGTCAATAATTTGAGTTGAATAAACTGTATAGCCAGCAACTCTAATGCATTTTAGCAGTATTTTCTCCTTATTTACTCTGAAGATTGAATAATCTGTACATTCTATACTACCAATGAAGTTTAAAAATCAAACAGTTTTGTTCAGATTCAATTGAATCAAACTGTCAGGAAAAAAAAAAAAAAAAAACTTCTCCTTTCATTTTCATTAATTTATGTATTTCCACAATGTTATAGTTGTAGGCTAAAAATGACAAGCCTTATTAAGTTATTAATGTTGGATGATGGTGACATTTCTAAAATCGATAAATTGGCATCTAATATTGCTGTATTGCAATATATGCAAGTTTTTATATACATATTTAATAGTTGTTTTTGAATTGTAAATAATGAAATGGGAATCTTAGTTGTCTCAACCACCAAATTTTTTAAAAATAATTTTTGAGTATGAATTGTTATTATTTTTGCTTGCTTGATCTTATACTTCATCTACTATACAAAATTGACTCACTTTTCAAAATGAAGTAAAGCAGGATGCATTCTATGAATTAAAAATATAAATATTGTAATATACTAACTTTTCAATTTTGCTTAACTCTAAAATGCACAAGTAAAAATAGCATAGCATATAGTATATAGAAGACCCGGCCACGCGTTGCTGTGGTTTTCTTGTATTTCGTTCAATTATTAGATACTATAATTGGTATTGTTAAGGAAGTAATTGGTAAAGAATGATGAAAAGATCAAATTAAGCTTCAACGAATAGAAAATGTTTAATTTTTATTAATTTAATGAATGAGGTAGATAATGTTGATTTTTAGCACTTTTTTATAATTATTTTACCTAATTTAATTTTTAATAATCATTACTTTCATTTAACTAAGAACTAAGCAATGAACACTATTTCTTGTTAATCTGTCTTTTCGTCAAAATAAATAAATTCGATGGTTTTCTAATACGTGAGCATGCAACATACAGCTGCCCATGGGAGAAACACGGTTCTCCAAGTCAAGCCACAAATAGCCGTTGTCTGCTCTTGCGACTTATTTATTGTCATCGCAAAAGCCAAATGTATCGAAAATTGTAGACTTTTGAAAGGTATTGTAGATTCTGATGGTATCATAGGTAGGTACAGGACGACTTCGCCTTTAAACTTTCCAGTCAATATCGTTGCTTCAAGTACGTTTCCGGTAATTCTTCTGGTGACAAATCGTGTACCATTGCATAATTTTGGTGGATTTAAGTTACGCAATAGAATGATCAGTGAACCAATTTTCAGACGAAGATTGTGTGACGGCATTTCTGACATATCCAGAGAATTTAAAAATTCAATCAGAAAATTGACGATCTGGTTTTCATCAGCAATGGTGTCGATTGACTTAAAAGTCATCAGATTTTTTTGTTGTTGTTGTTTGTTCCAACGCAGCTGGCAACCACTCAGACAATTGCCTTTAATGCCTTAAGGCAAGCGCTGCACAAACGTTACTCGCTTAGCTCTACCCAGGAGGTGCATGCAACTTGAAGACGCGGAGTAACAATACCCCCCGCAACGCTCGGCGATCCTGTTAGACCGGGACCTACGGTTTAAAGTGGATTCTGAACCACTACAAACATTCATGGCACCGCAGGGACTCGAACCCGAAACCTGTGGTACCGAGCGCTAGCCATTCAGCCCCTAAAAGTCATTAGATTGCCTGCCAATAAATTTTGTATTTGACAGTTAATTTCATCAACATCAACATTTTTTGCTGCCAAAATTGCACGATTACTGAGCCAATTATGGTCTAAGTGATTATTAAGAATATCCGGAAATACACTCTCAATTAATTCACTTTTTGAATGAACAACAGAGCAGAAATTGTCTGGCAATTGGATGCATTGCATATTTTGATGTAGTCTGATTGTACCGTATCCAGTAATTGATTTGAAAATACTTCTTCCAATGGATCATTATGTAATTGTACTCGCATATTTATGGTCAATCAAAGTGTTTCAACGTTTTCCATAAAAATGATTGTTTCAAACATGCGTTAATCTCATCAGCAAACGTAGAGCCAGGAATGACAGGTAATGTGGCCAAAAATTGATACTGTTACAAAACATGACAACTCAAAATCAAATCAATATTTTTGAAATTTCTAAGTTTGTATTTGTTTGTACTAACATTTTACAGGGAATAGACCCTGGTAAATTTATATCTTTATTATTTTTTGCTAGTTTAAATACTGTCAACACAAAATTCTTTCAAAATTTGCATGCAACTCCAAGCTTAACATTTAAAATAAAAAATATTTATGTAGCTATAATCATTTCAGAGGTTTATTACCTGTAAACATTTATGAAAAACATAAATACATAGTTTTTGTAGCATTTGGATCAAAATTACTTGTGTTATGGTGTTGCACATGAAAACAAAAAGCATAAAAATTCATTCTGAGAAAAAGCTAAAAACAACTTTTAATTAGAGATATCAATTTTAAACTAAATATTTTCTGAGCTTTGTTTTGAAAAAGTTAAAATTTGCGCGACAAATTTTTTTTACAACTTCCTCCTATTTGCAAAAAGACTTTTTAATATGAAATGACCTGAATTTAAAATATCTAGCCTTTTTGCAAGTGTTTTGATTAAATATATTCAAAACCTTTGAATTTCACATAAAAATATCAACTTTAACTATTTTTATACAATTTATTCTTTATCACATTTTTGCAACGTTTATCCATATTTTATTGTTGCAAAACTTGATAATTCAAAAATAAATAAAACATGAATAGTTTTTTTCCTTTGCAAGTATTTTTATGCTGGGCATATCTTTATGCAGGTAATATACTGTTTTCAAATTTATATCTCAATTATTTATACATTTTTGTATGCTTAAAGTTTGTCGACACAAACTTTTTTACAAATTTACAAAAATTCTTAGTTTAAAAACTGAAATAAAACTAATTTATGAATTTAGGTTAATTTCCATGTTCTATTCCTTTCATACATTTAAAAGAAAACTTTTACATGAAGTTTCAAAGCATTTAGAACAGAAATATTAGTATTATGGTGTTTTGAATGAATACAAAATGCATAAAAATTCAAATAAGAAATAATTAAAACCAACTTTTAAATGTAAATAAAAACAAATGTACATACATAAAAATGTTATTGAGCTTTAAATTCTCCTTTATTAATATAAATACTTATTTATTTGTTTTTGTTTTCTTTAAATAACTTCCAATTTAAAAGCACCATTTATCAATTTTCTTCGACAATATTCAAATCACTCAAATTCTTTCTTTTTCAAGTAACAAAAGTTTTTTTAAAAAATATGTCCTTGATTTTCAACTTGCAACTAATATAATACCTTTTATAAAATTTTAATGTTATCATTATATCAAATAATTGCAGAGTTTACTTCATTTTCACACTTTTCTAAAAATCCTTAAAATTCACCATATTTCTTTAAAATTATATTGTCTATATTATATTATCTTGCAGATCACATTTCATTTTAGAATTCTTAATGAAATAAAACACATGTTGACAAACTTTAAGCATAGAAAAGTTCAATGTTTTGATTCACAACTTTTCATTCCATATATTTTATTCAAATTCAAACTTAGAAAATAAAAAAAAAATATTGATAATCAAATCAGGTAATACTTACATACATTTGATTTATTTCGCATAGAAATAATATAAATTTCATACAATATAATTTTCACAAAATTTAAAGTAGAACATAAAACTATAATATGCAGAACATGAGAATTTTTGTGGTTATGTAGTACAGGCATCGAGACACTGCGCCATCTAAAAATAGTCATTATATTGTTCGAAAAATGAAGCTACTTATTCCTGTAATTGCAGTATTGCAACCCTAAAGAAATTAGCGAAAATTCAGGGTTGCAAGATTGGCGTCTTCCTCAATGCTAGATTTTAACCGATTTTGCATTTAAATACAAAAAAATCTGAATAAAAACTATCCTATGTCTCAAGTTGGAACAAAACTCACATTTAAAAAAAAAAAAAAAAAAGTTAAAATCGGATGGTTAGTTTCGGAGTTCATCGCGAAGAAACATCGTGACACGGGAATTATATATAATAGATATAGTTTAGTCATTTAAACTAATCAACACCATCGTGATTGGTCTTAGGTTTACCATAATTATAGTAACAAGTCAGTGTTTTTAATACCATACAGGGATTCTGAGTAAGGAGAAAGCCAGAAAACTAGTATAATTAGTAACTGTTAGTCAGGGAAAGGTTGCAAGTTAGTCAGGAAATTTTTGCAGTTTTTATAGCCACTCTGGGTTACTTCTATTCAAGGCAGCAACTTTGCTGCTCATCTTATTGAATAATATTCTTTTCTTAGGCAGCATTTGAATTGTAACGTAAGCCAGTGTGAAATTCACTGAAATCTTCTCCCTTATAAATGCTTCTATTTTCTCCCCTCTACTATATCGCCCCCCTCTAAATTTGATGTTTAAGATTGCTTGTTAAAAACTTGACTCTCTGTTTCTGTCAACCACTAATATTTTATCTCCTGTTTATCCTCAAAACTGCAATTTGGCCAGGTCATTTTATTAATGAAATCGCAATGTAAATTTCTTATAGCTTAAACAAAATTTTAAGTGATTTTGGTAATCAGTTTGTATGTTGTTAAGGTATAAGTTTAGTTTGCTGAATTTCTTCACATCTATAAAAGAAATAATAAAAAAATAAATTTAAAAAGAATCATATGAAATCATAAATAAATTTATGAGCAAAGGTTAGGTTATTCTCAATCATAAGTATTTTCTCTTTAATATTTCATGATAAAATAGACCACTCGTTTATTTTTAAATCTTCAACATTGTACACAACAAATAATAATCATTTATGAAAAGGAAAAAATGAGCTATTTTTGTATTACAAATTTTTTACTACAGAAAGAATAATTTTAAAAGAAATATAAAAATGTGATATCATTAAATAAAACTAAAATGAACAGTTCGCTGAATTGTATCTGCAGCTTTTATTTAAAGAAGTATAAAAATCATTATTTACATGGAGAATTAAAATGTGTGTTATAGAATTCTCCACTTCTAAAAAGTTCTTAAAGTATTCGCCACTTTTTCTGTATTCTTCTCTCTGTGTTTGTATTGCTTTAGATTCTGTGTGTGTATTGCTTAGATACATTTGATACAAATATAATATTAAAAGTAAATAGTTTTCTCTGTTAATTGATAACTTCAAAAATAACTCTTAATATCCATCTTAGAAAATTACCAAAGTAAATATAGTAAAGAAAACTTTTGAAATTTTATTTTCTGAAAAGCACAGATATTTAAAATATTTTTTCAGCAAAATGAGCAGCAATTCAAAGACTTAATTAAAGAGCGTATGGTGTAACATAAGATATAAAATAATTGTCAAATGTTTAGTAGTATTTCTTGATTCTAATGGTATACTACTAGTTCGTTTCTTTCTACAGTTCAATTCCTTCGATTTCCCCTCCACATTCTAGGAACCCACTGTAAAGAAAATGATATTCCCGGAACTCAGAACGGTATTATCGGAACCCTCTGTCCCCACTTTCCCACAAAGGTTACCATGAAAAGCATCCTGTAAAAAGGAATTTCTCGCCATGCTGGCTAGTGACAACTTGGCGCCAAAAGCAATAACTGTAACCGGTGCAATACATTGGGGAATCTCCCTTATTTATTTTACATCAACCTCAATATATTCAACAACCATATTATTACTATACTCTATATTTGTTGAAACATATTTATATCCATTTTTTTTCAGCTCATCAGATTCTGATGAAGAAAAATCCTTTGAAAAAATGAAAATGTCAGATTCAGGAGGAAGCAAGAAGAAAAAAAAGAAGCACCATAAGCATAAACATAAGCACAAACATTCCCACAAAAGCAAGAAGAGCGGGGATGTTCTCAGTAAACATAAGCATCGCAGTCATGGGGATAAAAAAGAGGTTAATAGCATGGAGTTAGATGAATTGGAAAAGGAAAAAGCTTTACTTCAAGCCCAACTTGCCAAAGTAGAAGCAGCTGCTAATCAATCTTTAGTTTCTGCTGATTATGGTAGCTCAGATGAAGCTAGTCCTGCCAGAATAGCAATTACGATTCCAAATGTTGATACGGAGTCGACTGTAAGGACAATATCATTGGAATCAAAATCTATTTATCATAAAACTGAAAAAGGTGATGAAGTGGATGGTAAAAGAAAAACTTTTCATAAGGAGCACAGAAGTACAAAAGAAAACCATGATTCAGATAATCATGTAAATAGCTCATCAAAGCACCGGATAAGTTCGCGTGATATTAGTTCTGAAAGAAATTTTCCTCACAGAAGGTTTGTTTTCTCTGTTACTAATCATAATGTTTAACTGCTGTGGTAATGTTTTATATGTAAGCAATTGATTACAAATTTAAAGTTTGTTTCTTATATATTTATTTCAAGTGTAAAAATTGAATCCAATCAGATTTCCAATTGAAATAATTTTACATTATTAAATCACAGATAAGTGACTTTAAATAGATATATTTTAGCTGAGAAATTCAAAAATATTAATGTTAACGATATTAACATGTTAGACTAATTTATTGAATAGTGTAAATTAAGACATCTTAAAGTTATATTAAAAATGTATGCCATTCACAAAAATAGTATTAGCCTTCCAAAGTGCATTTATAGTATTTGTTCATACAATATTTTGAAAAGTTATAAAAATGTCATTAAATATGATTTTAAAATGACTTAACCATGATTCACTCACCATGTTATTTGTTTAATATAAATCTTATTGAATAAAATTTTATATTTGCATAAAAATCAATTGAAAATGGAAATAATTATGAAATAATTTGTCAAAGCATTTGATGGTGTTCTTTTAATTAAATTTTTCTGGTCTTTTAATTGATGTCTATAACTTCTTTAGACCTCAGTATGATTATCAATAGTTTAAAACAGAGGTGGCATATTGGCCAAAAAAGATTTCTAACTCCTGAGTAACTATTTTTCCATAATTTGATGTGTTCTGATTTTTATCAATGGTTTTAGAAAAATTAATGAAATAAATTTGATTTTTATTGAACTTGTATAACTATAAAAATTGTATTTACACTCGCTCAAGACATTTTAAATTAGCTCACAAAAAATATGGGTACTTACGTATTAACGGTACCTTGGCGACAGACTTGGGTTTTAAGTGTCGCCAATCTTTATTATTTGGAATAAAAATATTTTGAAAGCGTTTTGATTTTAAATGAAGTGTTTCATATATATTTTATTATTTGGAACAAAAATTTTAAGTGTAGATTGGCGCCAAATCTGTAGCTGCAGTTGGCGCGTGTGCTCTATATTGGCGCAACTGTCGCCAAGGTACTGTTAATACGCAAGTACCAAAATATGTATATCCTATAAAAAATAACAGTACCAAATGAACAGTTACAAAAGTAGTATAAATTAGCTGAAGACTAGCAAAAGAAGATAATATGCTTGAAAGACAAAGATGCTGTATTTGTAATACATTAAATCTAGTGATTTCTTAATAATAGAATAGTTTCTATAATATTTTTCATTGTGGATTCAAAATAGCATTTCATAAACCTCCTTGCTGAGAAAAGTCTAAACTCTTTCTTGGTATGCTGATAAAGAAGTTATTGTCTTTGCTACTTATATTATTAAAAGATACAATTAAATTTTAACATTAATTTGTAGACTCTCGGAAAAATATTTTAATAAAGAGTGATTTTAAATAGACTCCCTCAAAAATGCTCTATTCCCGACTTTAACTACCCATTTCTGGTTAAAGTTTGTGATTTGTCTGTGAATTTGAAAATTGAGGTTTTTGCTATAGCTAATGCATATAGATTTAAAAGACTATGCAACTTAGTTGTTAGTTTTTATACTTTTGATTGCAAATTTCTACTTTTGTCATTCAGTTAATATTTTTTTTTTTTTATGTGTGCATTTGTAAATTATTTTCCTGAAAATGCAGTTTGGTCATGTTAGATACAAAATCAATATCTCAGTATCCATAAAATAAAAATATTCTTTTGGTTACTAAAGTATTTTGTTGCCAAAATTATTAAAATTGAATTCATTTTATAAAATGAATTGATTAGCTAATATTCGTGTTAGAGTTTGTATGAAACAATGCACATAATGTCTAAACATTTTTGTTTTCTAAATTTTTGTCATTGACAATCATGTCCAATTAAGTCATTTACTTCTTTTCTAATGTTTTAGTCATCTTGTATAAATTTCCTTTTTGAATATTACAAATTAGTAATTTGAATCGCATATCCATCATAAACCATATCTGTGACAAATTCTTTCATCAGTTAAGTGCTTGAAAAGTAAAAAATAATAGTAGTAGTAAATGTTATAAACTAAATCTCCTTGTAACTGAATACTTTTCTTTCCGTAAAATAATCCTTGTCAATGTTAACTGAAACTTAAAATATTTATTTGATCAAAATTGAACTTTAAACTGTGAGACATTTTAAAGTTTGAAATACATATACTATGCAAAAACAATAAGAGAAAGAGTTGACTCTCTTTTAACTTGGAAAACAAATCGCTGTAATGATACGATTTTTTACAAAATTTTATCTTTGGGGGGAACTTAAATTGTTTTCTATGAAATGGATTTTAACAAATTGCCTTGACTGGATGGAATTCTTGGTCATAGGTTGGCAAATATGAGTCAATTAGGTAAAATTTTTCTTGATATTCTTAACACTTCTTGAAATGTTGGACGGCTCCTGAGAAATTGGAAATCTTTTCTTGTCATCCTTATTAGAAAAAATAGGCTAGTGGCCCCAGCAGTTATAGGCCAATCGCCTTGACTAGCATCTCTTGTAAAATTCATGAAGAGAATTGTATTGTATGAGCTTACTTATCATCTTGACCAAAATAACTTACTTCCTCCTGAACAGTATGGCTTTGGGAATGGCGATTGCATGATGGATCAGGTTTTTATATTTTAGCCAAAGGGTTAGAGATGCCCAAAATGTGAAGCCTGCATATCACACTGTGGTCACATTTCTTGACCTGTCTAAATCTTTCGGCAGAGTTCGGAAAAACAACCTCCTTTGCAAACTATACAACAATTTTTTATATTAAGGGAAATCTTGCTGTGGCTTACTGACTTTTTAAGCGTCATTTAGAGGCAGTGTTTTTGGAAGATTCAGACTGAGTCAGGGTATTCCATACGGATCGGTGTTTAGTTCCACTCCGTTTTCTCATTTTATTGCTGGAATTGAGGCTGGGACATGAAATTCCTAACGATTTGATACAGATGGTAGCAGGGGTGATGCTGCTATTTCAGGTAGCAGAGGAGTGGCATTAACATTTGTAAGAGGGCCTTAACTACTGTTTAGCTTTTCAGGCAGAACTCAATTATCGAGAAAGCTCTGAATTGTGTCAATTCAGTCATTTGGATTCTGAATGACAGCCGAAGCTCTATTCCAGCACCTGAATGGTGGAAACTTGGTGATGGAGCGACAGTGAATATGACTTGCATTGATTTCCAGGAGAGCATTTGTGCTCAAGTCTTGAAGCGGTTTTTCATTGTTTAAGAACACATGTGTTCATAAACTTGACCTAGACATTGCTGTTGTCTAAATGAGATAAGAAACAACAGAGTAAATTAATATCTAGTGAGTAAGTTTCAATGCTATTGATGTCAACTTGCTTTTCTTAGTATTTTCTTTCTTTAACCTTTCTTATTTTTTCCTTTTGATTTCAGAATTCATTCATTTGATATTCAATGAATAATTTTATGTTTCACTATATATTTTCTAAATTATTTTTAGCATAAAATATTTTATAAAAACGTAGGGCTTTGTTCTATTTTTATTTCACCATTTTATTAACACAATGATTATAAACTATTTTATTATCACTATAATTTAAGCTACAACTTCATTTGACTGAAATTTATTTTGTGAACAATAAATTTTTGCAGGAAAAAAAAAAAAAATTAAAGATGATATATTATTTATGAGATAAAATGATATCTCCACACAGAAGAAAATGTATAAATTAAAATTTAATTTTTTTTTCCTAGACGAAGCCGTTCACCCATTCATCGACGTGATTCCAAAAAGCTTTCTCCTCCTCTTCGTAAGGCTCCCTCTCCATATCGCAGGCGCTCCCCATCCTACCGACGACCTTTGTCTCCTCACCGAAGAACATCGCCATTTAGAAGGTCTAATCGCAGGAGTCCATCACCAAGAGCTTTACATCTTAGACATTCTGAATTAGGTAGAGATGGATCTAGACTTAGAAATTCTCGTAGCCCGACGATACGCAGGTCAACAGATAGGTTTATTTCTGATAGTCGAGCTCCACGTCGAAGATCTGCTGGACGTGCTCCATCTCCGAGGCGGTTTGGTAATCGACGCCCTTCAATTGGTACCGATAGGTTAAGGAGCCCTGAAAGAAATGGAAGGTCTTACCGTGACAGGAGGCGATCCCCTGATCGTTCTAGGATGTGGAATTCTAGAAACAGCCCACATAGGCGATCTAAAAGGTAAATAGATTCTCTTTCTTTTATGGTTTAATATTGTAAAATATTGATTGCAGATCTAATGTAGTCAGTCTAAGATGATATCATAAGTTTATGATATAACATAATAATGTTGAATATTACATCATAAGTAAGTACTTATTGATTTAAATACCAGTCATTTCTTATTTTTATTTTCTAAAATATTTCTGTGATCTAAACTTCTTGACCAGTGTAGTGATTTAAAAAAAAATTTGTTTTGTTCATTTGATGTGGAAAATATCTCAAGTTACGCATTTTCTCTTTCCTTCCCCCCCCTCCCTTTTCTTTTCTCCTCCTTGAAAGAGCTATCCCTAAAAATATATGTTATGAACCCACTCCTTTTCTATATTTTTGCATTTTTCTTTCATAACATGATTTCAATGTTCATTTTATAAATATTGTTTATTATTTGATAACATTCTATATTAATGTTTTACTAGCTTTTTGGTATAACATTTGTGTAGTTTTGTTTCGTGCTGTTATTTATATATTGAAATTCATTCTCAATGAGTTTTATAGTGCAATGCATTTTTTTTTCATGCTATATGTTAAATAATATATTTTAAATAATAAAACATCCATTTTTAAAAAAGGTATTAAAACTTAAAAACTAGTAGAAATCATGTTGTTTTTCTCTAAATGTAATTTTGCTCAGAAAAGTATAAATGAAAACTGAATTTCAATAATTACTAAAAATTCATGATTAAAATATTTTATATTCTCATATTTCAAAATCTGCCAATTTAATATTGATGGAATATTCCATTTCATATTGTATTCTATTGATCTTTCCTTTCAATAAATCATATTTCAATATAAAATAATTTAGGTCACATAATCAAAAACAGACGAATCTCAAAATCAAAACTATTTACAAATGTTGGAAATACCTTGAAATGGAAATTAAAAAAGAAAAGGAATTTATCATTATATAATATTAAATATCTGAAATGAACTGATGAATTAACAAAATTATTATGAATTCTTTTTTTGAAACAATTTTTATATAGTAAAAATAATAATTTATATAAAAAAATAATAATTTTTATGTGATATTCTGAATATTATCAGACCTGTATAACGAAAAGTTTTACTTCCATGATGTAGTTCTTAAATTAACATGTTTACATTAATTTGTTAAGTATGTGTATTAATTTCTGAGTTGTAATTAAGATTTTAGAACTATGGAGAAAAAAAGTTTAAAGTTATTTATAAAATATATTTGTGTACTAATCATAAAAAAAAAGTTTGTGTTAAAACTTTAGGATATTTTATTATAATTTAAGAATTGTTTTTCCATCTACTCTCAAGGTATTGTTTACTCAAGGTCGAAGTAAATTTATTTTCTATTGTGAGGATTTCATTCTTCCAGATATAACAATAGGATTCCTGTCTTATATATGTTACATACGTAGCTGGTATTTAATGACTTATTTTGAATTTTTTTTTTTTTTTTTTTTTTCAGAAGTTTGGATGATCAAGACCAAGAACAAAAGCATAAAAAAGGTGAAAAGGATAAATTTAAAGATAGTTTATCTGAGGGTCAGAAAGCAGTGCATGAAGAATCTTCTGATGAAGAGTATGTATAACTTTTTATGTGTGGTGTGTAATTTAGTGACTATATTTTGAGTATTAATGTTTAAGTTGTTTTATCATTTTTAATTTCAAAAATATCATTAGTTAAATTTCTTTTGAATAAAACTAAATATATATATATATATTTTTAAAAAAAAAATATAGTAGGTCAAGGATATATATATATTTGTTTTTGTTTTTTAATTTATTGAGAAGATTTATTAATATGGATAGAAAATTATTTTATTTTTTAAGGAATGTTGATTTGGAATTAGAAGATGATGAAGAAAATGAAGAAGCTGTCATTGAAAGATGTAGACAGCAAAGACAAGAATTACTAAAAGTAAGTTGTACATATTTCTCACGGGAAGATTATTTAAAAAATATTAAATATTTTTTTAAAAAGTAAACTTTTCTTTGGTTGTGTTATGGTAATTTCAAAAGGAATTTTTTTATTTTTAAAAGATCTTAAAATAATGTATGTTCAATTATGTTTTAAAATAACTATTTAAATTCCAATTTTGATTTTTTAAAATTATTTTTCTTAATCAAGATTCATATTTCAGTTTTAAACAAGATTCAATTTTTCATAGAAAAATTTCATTAATTTTTTTTTTATATGTCATGTAATTTTAGTATAAAGTTTAGGAACAAAATAACTTTTATACTCCATTGGAAATCTGATTCATAATTTACTAAAAGACAAAATGCAAGAAATACTGTTACTTGTATGATGAATAATCAGTAGCATGGAATTTTTAAAATATAAATTAGGGTGCATTGGAAATTTCAAGTGAATAGTAATAATAAAAAATATAATAAATGGAATATATATAATATGACTTTAGTAAAAAGAAAAACTCAATGATCCTTATAACCTCCTTATTTTCAGAAGTTTAAATTTTATTCAGGATATTCAAATAAATGTATAAGCATTGGCAAGTTGTTTTAATAATAAACATTACAATGCCAGTTTTTTTTTTTTTTTCTTCCTATGATTTATTTATTTTTTTCTGCAAGCAATTTTAAATTTTTGTACAATAAATATTTGATTATTATATACTTAATAATTTATTTCATTCTGTAAAAAATTAGGATGTTTTATTCCTAATTAATTTTTTTCTAGTAATATCATATTTCATTCCATTAATATTAATCTATTATCATCATCATTGGCGCAACAGCCCTTTGTGGGCTAAGGCCGTCTACCTACTGGTAGATTTCAAGACGAGAGATGTTTTTCTTTTTTACGGAAGTAGGATTGTCAACTATACGCTCAACAGTCATATGAGACTGGGACATATGACTTAAAGTGGATTTCGTACCACTACAAATATCCATGGCACCGTCGGGACTCGAACCCGAAACCTGTGTCACCGAGCTCTAGCCATTCAGGCCCCTATCTCTGTTATGTGTATATTAATTATTTATGAAGTTTGATGTATAACATCTGTAAATGAATACGTTATTTTCAGAGGTTTGTTGCTGAACAACCAGCTGCTGGAAGTAGTTTATCTTCTCCCGTTCACTCAAACAGTGGAACAGATTCTCATGATTCTACTATTATAGGAGAAGAGGTAAAAGGTTCATTTTAATTTTCTGTGTGATTTTAATTATTTTTAAATGAATATTGATGATTAACTTTCCTATTTTTTTGGGAAAAGGCTGCTGCAAATTTTTTGGCTGAACAAAATGATCAATCAAACGACTTTGAAACTTCCATCATGGATAAAAGAAAAATTATGGGGCTGCAAGAGCCTATAAATGAAAAAGACAGTGATGATAAGCCTGCTGGTGAAAAAGGAAGTGATGGTAAGTGTATTTGATGGAAATATTATTTCTCTGTTTATTAGGTCTTGAAAATGAATGCAGTTTATAAACATTCAGCATCATTTATTATTTTGTGGGAAATTGATTGAAGGAAAAAAATATTTATTTGAATCTAGATATTTTGAAGTACTTATCATGAAACAAATAATAATTTCACATTTAATAGTAGGTTCTGTGTGTCATCAATTTTCCCAAAAATAACTTTAAAAAAAATATCATATGGATATCTTTTACGATGTTTTTTATTGCGAAAATATGTAAAAATAAATAATTACCTTTTTCCTCTTTTAATTTTTTTTTTTTTTTCTTATAGAAAATGGCTTATAAGTAACAAATCTCATTGATACACATAATGCTATTTTAAAAATAAGATATTACCTCTGAAACTTCTAAAGCTCTCTGAATATGTAAAAGTGACACTTGTGAAGTAGGAATACTTAACTATTACTAAACATTTTTCATTTTATTATATATAAAAACATGACATCAAAACCTTGATCTGAGTCATTTCCGATGAGAACTTTCTAAAAATACAATAAAATGCTGACAATCTTAGGATGTGTTATTATTCTATGAAAAACTTGTCACCTCAAGATAATAAATTAAATTCCATGATCATATCCATTTATTTATTTATTATATTAGATAATTTCAGTTTGAACATTTTTGGATTTTTTTTTTTTTTTTTTTTTTTTTTTAACTGATAGATTTTCAATGTTAACACTGTTTAAAAAAAAATTATTATTTTTTTTCTTTTAATTGAATTAGCATCAATAAAACTTCTCATGCTCAGAGTTATGCATTTGGGTCTCTGAAAAAAAGTTATAACATCAAATTCATCTTGATATTGATTGACTTCAATATCATTCTTTCTTTTCCTTAGTTATAATGATAAATTTTTCATCAATTTTCAATCAGTTTTCTCAAGATCTTTGTGATTTTCAAAAAAAATTTTTAATATGTTTTCAGAAGATAACTTTTTTGTGGTCGACTTGAATACAGTTCCCCCCCTCCTCCCTTAATTTTTGCATAAAAGTTAATGTGTTTATTTTGATTCCTTTCTTTACATGACATTTCAGAACTTCAGATTTACATATATCCTAGCTTCATCTAAACAGGATAATCCAAATAAGTGAGAGAAATTTTTCTTTGGAGGAACAATCTAATCAAGTTTTATTTAAATTGATAAATAGGAAGAATAAATATATGAGAAGTAAATGTGTTTTTCTTAAGAAAATATGTGATTTCATGTATCTGTCAATTTGACAGTTGCTTATAAAGGTAGGTATATAATAATGTCCTTACACCTAGTGTTTAATATTTATTGTTCTAATGTAAAATGGTTGATTTGACTTGTTCTGTGTGAAATTTACAAAATTGCTTCATCATTTCTTATTTTTATTATATCAAGAATCTAAATTGAATTGATTTCAATTACAGATAGCCTTGCTCAAAATGAAGTTACATTGATAATTTGTGTACATGTGTGTGTGAGATTTTGTGTACGTGTGTGTGTGAGATTTTGTGTACGTGTGTGTGTGTGTGTGAGATTTTGTGTACATGTGTGTGTGTGTGAGATTTTGTGTACGTGTGTGTGTGTGAGATTTTGTGTACGTGTGTGTGTGTGAGATTTTGTGTATGTGTGTGTGTGAGATTTTGTGTATGTGTGTGTGTGAGATTTTGTGTACGTGTGTGTGTGTGTGAGATTTTGTGTACGTGTGTGTGTGTGTGAGATTTTGTGTACGTGTGTGTGAGATTTTATGTGTACGTGTGTGTGTGTGTGAGATTTTATGTACGTGTGTGTGTGTGTGAGATTTTGTGTACGTACGTGTGTGTGAGATTTTATGTACGTATGTGTGTGTGAGATTTTATGTACGTATGTGTGTGTGAGATTTTATGTACGTATGTGTGTGTGAGATTTTATGTACGTATGTGTGTGTGAGATTTTATGTACGTATGTGTGTGTGAGATTTTATGTACGTGTGTGTGTGTGAGATTTTGTGTACTGTGTGTGTGTGATTTTTGTGTATGTGTGTGTGTGTGTGTTGATTTTGTGTACGTGTGTGTGTGATTTTGTGTACGTGTGTGTGTGTGAGAGAGTGTCCAAATTTTGTTTAAAAATATACATGAGATCCTATCAAAGGGTCTCATTTACACTTTCCATCTTATCTAATATTTATATGAAATAAAATGCACAATGGCCTATATAAATAATGTATTTTCATATGCAGATAATGAGTAGTTTTTTATCTGAATTCAACATGATCATTTTCTATTAATATAACATTATTTTATCAATTTTAGGTTCTGAGAAGAAGAAAAATTTTGATATGTTTTCAGAAGCTGACAACTTTGTTTCTGATCTAGTAAGTATTTTCATTGCATGTATTTCCTTATCTTTGTATAAAAATTAATTTTGAGTTTTTTTGAGTAATTTATTCACCTTTCAGAGCCCAAGATCTACACATATCCCTGCTGCATCTAAACAAGATAATCCTAATTTGAATGATAACTGGGATGATTCAGAAGGTTATTACCGTAAGTATTCGGAAATGATTTAGACTAAAACTTTGTTTTTATTATAGTATCATTTATTTGTATCATGCATTTTTGCAGCATAACTTAAAAATACTCATTTCCTTTATTTTCATTTAGGAGTGCGGGTGGAGAGGTGTTAAATGGGCGGTATAGTGTTTTCGGCATAAAGGGACAAGGAGTATTTAGTACTGTTATTAGAGCTCGTGATGAAGCCAGAAAAACAGAAGATGTTGCCATTAAAATAATTCGTAATGGTAACATAATGTAAGTAATGAATGCTAAATTGTTTTTGATACAGACTCAAATTTATTTAAGTATACTATTGACGAAAAGAAAATTTTTAAGATTTATTTGGGAATAGTTTTAATAATGATGCGATTTTAAGTAATATCATTAATAATGATAAAAATTGGAATTAATATTTTTTTAATCAATACAATTATGTGTATTTATGGTAATATCTAAATTTAAGTGCTATTTCCAAAGTTTAAATTTTCTTTTAGAAAGGAATATTATAAAGATATTCCATTAATGATTTTTTTGGGGGAAGTGTGTGTTTAGCCTGATGAAATGTATTAAATATAATATAACTTGATTAAATACAATGCTTTTTACAATTAGTTGTCAATTTCTTCAAACTTGACAGTTTTTAAATTATTATATTCAGTTAGTGTCTATACAATTGTAATATTATGTATTAAATTTTTTTATAAATTAAAAAAAAAAGAGGTATATTTTCCTCTTGAAAGATTTAATGTAATGAAATGCTGAAAACTTTTTAACTGATATATTTGTAAAACCAAATTAAAAAAATATATTCCTAGAATAAAAATATATATATATATATTGCTCTTTTTATCTGAAACTTCTAATATTTAATTTTTGCGATTAATGTGTTCTACATTTAGCTTGGTTCTGGGTTTGTACTGCTTAAAAAAACATTAAGACTATATTTTTTAACATATTCATAATTTTGTTTTATGAGTAAAAATTTCATTGTAAGTAATCTTATTTGTCATAACTGTTACTTGAACTCTTTTCAATCATATGTTTCTTATATATTCAAATAAATTTTTGTTTGCTAATTGATGATATAGTTAGCCTGGATCTTATAAAAAACTAAGAATGGTAAAAGGAAAAATCTTGAAACAAGCTTTAATAATTTGTGTAGAACATTTCATTGAAAATACTAAATTTTTGTAGAGGGGAAAAAATTGTTAAATTTTATTGCATTACTTTTTAAAAATAAGTCTCCTTGAGCAAATTATTTTACAAGCATCTTCTAGTTAATCATAAGCCTGTTTAGATAGTAAAAAGTAATAAATTTAAAATGGAAGATGAAAAAAAAATTAAAGTGCAACAAAACATTTGATGAAATCGATTTAGAAATATTACAGGAGCAAGATTCTTATTAAGGAAAAAAAATGTGCCCATATCATTACTTGTTATCCACCAATGTATTTTCATGCATTTATATAAAATACAAAGGATTCAAAAGCAAGGAAATTTAGTTTCACGAAGTATTTAAGCCATATGTGAATTGCTCTTCAAAAAACATAAAGATAATACTTTCATAGAATTTGTGACTGGAGATGAAATATAAGGATTATATATATATATGACCAAAATGACATATCTAAGCTGAATGCTCATGGAAATTATAGTTTGGACATGGATTGCATCTAATGGTAAACAAGTGGTTTAACAGTGAAAATAAATGAATCGATGACTTGTTGGGATCTTGGTCAAACGCAGTTGCAAAATGGCTTTGAAATTAAAAAAATTAATGAAATAATTTTTCATCAAACTTTTCCTTTATTAACATGTTATCTAAAATTTGAATAATTAAAAATTTATTGCAATTAAAACCACGCCTAAATGACATATTCCTTCCCTGTGTTGTTGCTCTTTTTGAATCTTTCTGACATGATTGACTGCTTGCCAATTTTTCCATACTCTCAGTGATTGGGCTATAGATTGTATTGTGTGCTAGTGGGATCAAAGAAAATCTGTGTCATGAATTTATGAATGATCCACTGCAAACAGATCAGGTTGTTATTTACAACATTTAACACTTATAGATAGTCAACTTGTGCCTACTGTTTGGACGAATATATCTTAATATAGCATGATAAAATTGTTCAGCATGACAATGTCTCATGTAACAATACGAGTCACAGAAACTTTACAAAACTTAGTGGCCATATCATCTTTTTAGTCATATTAACCATTGTGCCAGTGTATTACCATTTGTTTTGAACCGTCTGGAAAGCTGCTCAGTTTCCATGAGCAAATAAAAAATCAGCTTTATAAGTAGATTGTTTATAAAAAATTTGAACTTCTTTTGTAAAAATCTATTTGTGTGAAAATACAACACCCTCCTTATTAAGGATAACAAATTATATGTTACAATTAATGTATAATTATTTAGTGGACTATTGGAATTCCAAAAATGGACTTGCATAAAAAGGAACATTTTAATCAATGAAAATTTTAAAATATTTTTTAATGAAATGTTTACTTTCTAGATACATTAATGATAAACTCCTTTAAGAAATGTTCTGACATACATGAAATAATGTAATAAATTAAATCATGTTGTTTTTAAATAAAATTGCTTGTAGGATTATGTGTCATGTATTGTAATTCAATGATTTTATCTTATGTATGGAATTTAAAAATTGCATAACACATTACTAAGTCTTTTTAATTTGTTGACAGGCATAAAACTGGTTTAAAAGAATTGGAAACATTGAGACGTTTAAATGATGAAGATCCAGATGATAAATATCACTGCTTGCGTCTGAAGGGAAATTTTGTTCACAAGAATCATCCATGCTTAGTTTTTGAATCTCTATGGTAGTGTATATATATATATTTTTATAAAAAAAAAAAATTATTTAATTTTTTAATGTTTGTGATAAAATTTCATTGACATATGTTTTGATTTCAGCATGAATCTTAGAGAAGTTCTGAAAAAATATGGGAAAGATGTAGGCTTGCATATCAAAGCTGTCCGTTCATATACTCAACAGCTATTTTTAGCCTTGAAGCTTTTGAAAAAGTGTAATATTTTACATGCAGATATCAAGCCAGACAATATTTTGGTAAGTTATTGCATTTTTATATTTCTAAATACAGTTTTTTTAAAAGTTAATTCATTAATAATTAAGGTACCTTATTACTTTGCATATATTGAATGCTTAGATAAATTTTTAAAAATTCCAATTTAGAAATATTGAAGTATATTAAAATTACTGTATAGCTTTATTTTATTTAATAAATTTCTGATTTTGATTTGAAGTTACTAAATGAAAATCCAAAAATTTTTTAAAACAAAATAGCCACTCAACCTGAAAATTAGGAAAAGTCAGAAAATTCAATGAAAGGCCAGGGAAAACCAGTTAAGTTGAGAAAACTGGAAAAAAAAAATTTCAAAATCAAAACTGGAAAAATTCTACCTCACATTGCTGAGTTGCTATTAGTGCTGTATTGAATCTAAGGATTTCCTTCTAATTTCAAAGTGCATCAATGATAAACTCAAAGTTCTGTTCCTATGCCCTTTCTCCCGAATGTGATCCTGCACCTGTGATTTTTTTTTTTTTATGTGGAATGGAAAATAAAATGTAGTCTCTCGCACTTCTATGTAGGAGGTAACCATATAATAGGTCATCTTCCTCATTTATGCCATCTGCTCTTCCATGTAACTATGTATGCTATGTTCTGATTTTTGTGGAAAGTTATAAATAATGTCTTCTAACTTGCTTATAGTTTATATAACCTAATTAATTTACTTGAAAATTTGTCAAAACCCAAGAAGAATGCCATACATGTTTATCAAAAATAAATATCGAAAAAAATCAAGCAAATTTTTCTGATGAAATACTGCAGCGATCTCCAAACTTTTTGATTGCATATCCCTACAACAATAATTAAAGTGGTATATAAGGTGTCTGTGCGTGGTCAAAAATCGGGAAAATCCTATATCCCCAAAGGCAGATTGGCCTTAATGTGCTCTAATTCTATATCCCCAAATTATTTACTAAGCTATTTTGAGGCTAAGAAAGACGAATATAAAAAAATTCTTAAATCAACAAAATTACTGGTTATGAAGAAGATTGTCTAGAAACAATTAAATTTTTCTTATTTTCGTTGTTACTTAATTTCCAGATTCAGAAATTATTCATTATAATTTTTAAGAGCAGTTTCATAGTTTTTTATTTCTTAATTTATGATGTTTTCTGCATTATTTATTTTAGGTGGATGAAAAGAAAAGTGCATTGAAATTGTGCGATTTTGGCTCTGCATCCCATGTTGCAGAAAATGATATAACACCCTATCTTGTCAGCCGATTTTATCGAGCTCCTGAAATAAGTAAGATTTCTTATGAAACTATTACGTTTATGTTCTATTGTAATTTTTCGGTAATATTTCAACAAAAATTTATAGTTTGCTTTTTTGAAATTTTTTGTTTTACAGTATTAAAAATTTTGTTGCACAAAAAAATTAATATATATGAACTTTTAAAGTATCATTGTTAAATAATTTATATCAATAAACTATAGATACTATGTAAACTAACAGTTAAACAATTTTAAATTTTGAAATTAGTTTTTAATAGGAAGTCACTCTTAGGACATTTTATCTTTAAATTTTTTTGTGTTTGTCTAATGCTTTTCAGCTTTATTGCTGTTAGATATGTGAATTTTTGGATCTTGGACATTTTTAAAGTTTGAGTGGTTTTTAGTGTTGAATTCTGTTCCATAAACTGTTAAATAAGTCAATAAAAATTCAATTCTCAAAATAATTCAATGTTTTTTTTAAATTAGGGTAGTAGATGGTATGTAATTTCTGTTTAAAAGATTAAGCACATAGCATTAGAGAGCCTTGACATACAGGTAAAAGAGCGTCTAGAAAATATTTTATGATGCAAAGTTGAGTGGATTGACAATTTAAACAAATTTCTACATACAGAGCATGTAAAGATCAATGCTGTCTACAATTTGAATTGTAGATGAAAGATAGCCATAATACTTGTAGATTATTGAGATTATTGTGGGGACATGAGTAGAAGAGACTAGAATTGGAGATTGATATTGTAAGAATTGAAAAAGTTAATTATAATTTGATTACAATTTATTTACTATTAAATATGTGAAAATTTTGTCTATTTTACTGTGTGTTTGCAAGCAATAAACTTTCTTCGATTTGGCATATTCTGGACCACAGCCGTGCTGGATTATTGAGTATCCTATAGTTTTAAGGGAGATAATAAAGATAAAGCATTCTAGACAAAAATTGAAAACGATCAAATATATATACATGTAATGTGCTATGCATATTCTAAACGTATGCACACCTTGTCAGAAAAAAAAAACAGTATAGATATTCGACTAAGTTTTCATCATTCTAGCAACTACAAAAATTAAATTCATGTATTGATAAAAAGTAGAACTAAAGAAAAATTAGTGTGGTACAATGTTGATTATAACAAGTTCTGATAAGCTATTCTATGGCAAGAAAAAATATACAATAATTACAGTTTTTTTTATTTTTAAATCTGATGTTATTTTTGCTTTCTGTACATTTTGTACTTAATATAGTGTACATGTGATATGTAACCTGCATTGTATATTACACTAAAATCAAAACTGGCAGCTATGATAATTACAGAGTGAAAAGTGGACATCATTGTAGCATTATCTGGATTTGATAATGAACTAAAGCCTAAATCCATATAAAAAAGAAGAAAAAAAGGCCTTGAATTATGCCAAGTTATAGAATGTGCTGGATTAAAGAAAAGTTACTGTATTTTTGTACATTTATATTATACCTTTAGCCAAAAGTATGAAAAAAGGTTTTTAAAATGGTTTCAAAATGAATTAAAATTACGCTTTTAAAAAATGATTAATCATAGGTAATTATGTAGGTTTCTAAATAATGGCCTTGTCTTGAATTGTATAACAAAATCAATGAATTTTTGACTCTCTCTCATTTTATAGCATTCCATGCTTCTCTTAAGATTTTTCTTTAGATAATGTTTTAATATTATTTAATATTGATATAAATTTAGAAAGTCTCATAAATGTTAAAGTTGTTTGAATTTTTTAGCTGTCAGATTACAAATTCTCTGTTATCCTGAAGCCAATTTTTTTAACTGTGACATATGGCATATTGAAATTTAAGACCCTCCCATGTTGGTGTCATTGAAAATTTTACAAATTCTTGGTTAGTGACTGCAAGTAAGCAGATGTACATTTGACTCCTCACTCTACCTTCATGAACATTGACTGCTCTTGAACAATGTAGCCTTGAATCATTCCTCAATATCTGTTTTATGGTTGACATTGCACATTTCGGATTTTTTTCTCCTAAATTTTCTTTTTATTAGCTGTGGAAAATTTTTTTTTAGAAAAATTATAATTATTTTTGAGACTGATTTTTGCTAGAATATTTTGTAGATGTGGATCATATTGATTTTCTGAAAAATAAAATCAAAATGACACATACTAAGAATTTGATTCCTAAAAAGAAAAAAAATGTAGAATTTACATATTTTCTACTGTAAAGTACTTGTGAACTAGATTTTATTTTAACTTCAAATAGTTGTTTTTCCAAGGGTGGTATTTTTAACTTCATGCTTGCCATTCTTGGAATGGTAAGCAAGGTAAATAAGAACAAGAATGGTAAGCATGAAGGAGCTCTTGTCTCCTTCAAGCAACATTCTTGTACTTGTTGGGCATAAATTTTTCTTGGCAGTAGCTTTATTTAATCTGGATTTTAGTTTTCTTAGATTCTTAACATTGATTTTCAAATCAATTAACAGGACATGTAATTGGAAATTAACCTTATCATTAGTCATTTATCAATCTGTGATTTTTTAATTATTTTTTATATGTTATACATTTCATATTCAGCCTCTTAACAATCTTAACCTAAGTATTCCTTATTCTTGTAAGAATTAAATATAAAAGTATTTAAAGATTACTTTTTATTTTTCTAATAACATTAATATCAATTGCTTTGCTGTATGAAATCAATTTAGTTCTATTGTGTGAATAAAAGAATTGTAAATATATAATTTAGTTTTCAAATCATCTCAAAAAAAAATTTAGATTTTGGTTTCTAATTCTATTGAAATTTATCCTTATAGCTGCACTTATATATATATACACTGAAGTGACAAAAGTCATGGGATAGCAATATGCAAATTTTCAGATGGCAGTAGCATCGCGTAGAACAGGTATAAATGCGCAGTGCTTTCGCAGAGCTTCCATTTCTGTTCAAGTTATTCATGTGAAGAGGTTTTGACGTGATGATGACCGCACGACGGGAATTAACAGACTTTGAACGCGGAATGTTAGTTGGAGCTAGACGCATGGGTCATACCATTTCGGGAAATCGTTAGGAATTCAACATTCCAGATCCACTGTGTCAGGAGTGTGCCGAGAGTATGAAATTTCAGGTATAACATCCCACCATGGACAGCGCAGTGGTCGACCGCCTGCACTTAACGACCGAGACCGGCGACGTCTGCAAAAGAGTCGTAAATTCTAACAGACAAGCAAAACTGCGCCAAATAACCGCAGAAATCAATGTGGGACGTACAAGGTACTTGTCTGTTAGAACTGTGCGGAGAAATTTGGCTTTCTTGGGCCATTCCAGCAGAAGACCGACTCGAGTGCCGTTACTGACAGAACGACATCGCTTTGCAGCGACTCTCGTGGGCACGTGAGCATATCGGTTGGTCCCTAGATGAATGGAAAACCGTGGCCTGGTCAATGAGTCACGATTTCAGTTGGTAGAGCTGATGGTAGGGTTCGGTGTGGCGCAGACCCCACGAAGCCATGGACCCAAACTGTCAGCAAGGCACTGTTCAAGCTGGTGGTGGCTCCGTAATGGTGTGGGCTGTTTTTTCATGGCATGGACTTGGTCCTCTGGTGCGACTGGAAATGCTTATGTTCAGCTACTTGGAGATCACTTGCAGCCATTCATGGACTTCATGTACCCAAACAACGATGGGATTTTTATGTATGACAATGCGGCATGTCACCGGGCCACAACTGTTCGCGATTGGTTTGAAGAACATTCTGGACAATTCCAACGAATGATCTGGCCCCTAGATCGCCCGACATGAATCCCATCGAGCATTTATGGGACATCATCGAGAGGTCTGTTCGTGCCCAAAATCCTGCACCATCAACGCTTTCACAATTATGGACATCTATCGAGACAGCATGGCTCAATATTCCTGCAGAAGACTTCCAAAGACTTGTTGAGTCCATGCTACGAGTTGCTGCATTTCGCCGGGCCCGACACGATATTAAGAGGTATCCCATGACTTTTGTCACTTCAGTGTATATATTCAATTGTGTGTGTTAATTATTAACATTTATTATTAAAATTTTTTGTATCTAATCCTTTTTTTTTTTTTTTTTTTTTATAAAACAGTTTTAGGTCTTAAATATGGCTTTGGAATAGATTTATGGAGTGTTGGTTGTACTATATATGAATTATACACGGGAAAAATTATGTTTCCTGGAAAATCAAATAACCAGATGTTGAAGTACTTTATGGATTTAAAAGGAAAACTTTCCAATAAATTAATTAAAAGAGGACAGTTTAAAGACCAACATTTTGATATGCACTTTAATTTTTGTTATCATGAAATTGATAGAGTAACTGAAAAGGTATGTACTGACTTTTACTTAAATTTAATTGTTTTATGATAGCTTCAATGAAGTAGATTTAATTTATTGAATAATCTGTAAAATATGAGAAACAAATGAATATGTTTAAAATCGTTTTTTTTTTTTTAAGAACATTATAAAGGTTCATGGTGTTGTCATAATTCTGACATGAACTTTTATAACCGTCTAAAATACTCTCTCAACTAAACTAATTGCTAGAATTCTTTTACAATGAAAAATAATAAAATAGTTTTGTTTATAATTACATTTAACTTTTTATTGTTTCACAGTATTTCCTTATTAAATGCAAACATAATAAAAAAAAATGTTGAGCTTTATTTATTTAAATTATCAAGTTATTTTAATTGTTAAGTTAATTAATTCTTTTACTGTCATTGCATATTACAACAGTTACCTAATTATGATTTTAACTATCTGTATCTTTTCTTGCAATATTTTTTTCACTCTGTTAAATATATAACGAATACTATCAAGGAATCTTTTATAGTAAAATTTTTATAATTAATTATTTAAAAATTTCTTATATGTACCTGAGAAGAAAAAAAAAAAAAAACTAATCAGTCATTTATAGATCATGAGATAAATATTATGTATGAATGAAACTTTTCTTGGTGCATTTTTATTTTTTAAATTAGTGAATTTGATGGACATTTTACAAAAAAATAGCATTAGTTTTTAATTGGCTCCTATTTTTGAGATATAAATATGTTACTTTATATGCTGTGAGAAAGAATGCATGATTAATTTTTAAAAAAATCTAAATGTTCGTAAATACATTGGGAAATATGAATTTGAAAGCTGTTATTTAAATTGTGTCAAAGCTAATTTATTTCAATCCCATCTAGTTTTATTATATTTCTCTTTTGTTTTTATAGGAAAAATTGTTGTACTTACTAATATCAACCCTAGTCGAGATCTGCAGGCAGAATTGATTTCTCCCAATTTACCTGATGATCAATTTCGTAAAGTCAATCAACTTAAAGATCTGTTAGATAAAATTTTGATGCTTGATCCCTCAAAAAGAATATCAATAAATCAAGCACTCATGCATCCTTTTATACAAGAAAATAAGGTTTGTATGTTTTCATATGTATAATAATTTATTTTATTCTATTATGAAGCTATATTTCCTCTGATTAAATATATAAAAATAAATATCTATTAATTTTTTCTTACTTTTCATCCATTTCCTTTTCATTCCTTTTAGTTTACTTTTTTACAATTAAGTATTGGCACATTTGTTACTTATAATTGACACTGGTCAAAAAGTGTTTTTAATGTTTTATTTTTTCTATTTTAAAATGAAATATTTATTAACAAAGGGTGTGTTTTGCATATATTTTTTTAATTTTGATGTTTGCATTTATGTTATTATATGTTTTTAAGAAGCTGAAAACTTATGTTATTGTTGGAATGATTGAAAGACTCAATTTGTGTCACAAAATACTTAAAACAGCTGTTTTATTCTATATATCTATGATGTGCTAATATAGTAATCTGGTATGTTCGGAACCACGGCTGTGTTGAATAAGCGATTTTGCTTGATTATCAAGCATCAAAAGATAAATCACTATATAAATGATTCGAACAGGTACATACTTGATTTATTTAAGTACATTCATATTCTGTGTAGACAATTAAAAAATCTGATGAATATGAGCAGAATTTGTGTCGTCATCTGACAATCAAGGTCAACAAAAATCCAAATCCAAAAAAAGTTTTTATTGTTTGCCTAATTATTGAATGTCTTGCTGTAGTAGTACAAAAGAAAAAAATAAAAAGATGGTCCTGAAAGGGTTAAACTACAATTTAAAAAATTGTGCTTAGGTACAAAAATAATTCTTAATTTGTTGTCAACTGTGGTACCTGATTTAAAGATATAGTTAATTTTGAACCAACTAAGTAAATATTAATGTACTGTTTACTCAGACATGTATTGCTTGGAAAAGAGCTCAAAGGCGCAACTTATTCAGATAAATTCAATGTGAATTATATAGTAAATATATGTTATAGTTCAAATAAACTGAGTATTTAAACTTATGGTAACTACACTAGCTCCTTGTTACACCTTATTTTAGCACACCAACTGATAACCGTATAATAAAAGTATATTAAAAATTTTGTTAATCAAAATCTGATATTGCTTTCAAATTTCCTCATTTTATTATTGTAGAGTCATCAACTGTATCACTATTTCGCTGAAAAATATATCACTGTTTTTATATTTATTAATTAACTTTCATCCTTTTCATTTAAAAAGGATGTCATAAAGCTTGAAAGATAAAAATTTATACTAGATATGTTTGAACAGCATTTATATTACTAAAAAGAATCTGAATTTGAGACATTTCACACAGCAAATATTAATGACAATAATGATTTTGTACTTGGGAGGAATGGAGAGGATGTATAAGGAAGGGAAATGTAAAATCTTTAAATAAAATAACCATAGTATTATTATGTGACCAAAGTTGAACATATGACTGTGCTTTGCAATTATAATATTCAAAATAATTTTCAGTGTTTCTATTGCATTTAATTGATTATTGTTAACTTTTTAGATTTAAAGATCAAATATTCATTATGTTTTTATTGAAATTTTAAATTGTTTTGGATTACTAGAAGATAATATATAAGGAATTGTTTTGATATCTTATACTCGAATTGCATTATGAAAACATTTATATAGTTCTTGGGTTAGTTAAATTGCTGTAAAATAATCCTTTTCAATGCTTCCGTATGAAAATTTATTATTTCTTATTAACTGTTAAAAAGAAGAATTTTAAGGATATTGTGCAGTGTGTATAGTTTGACCACGGACCACATGGAAAAAGGATTCCGTTTAATGGCAGAAGAACAAATCGATTACTTGCTGGGGATACTAATCAGATGTATGAGACGGAAAGTTACTTTGAAAAAATTGATAATTAGCATTGAATTTGTTTATCTAGTTTTTCTTTTAATGTCATGTCATAAAAAAATTTAATAGTTTAAGTACTTTTCATTGCAATTAAAAATACCTCCTAAATGACATTTTCTCCTGAAATGCTAATATTTTTCGAATGTGTCCGACTTGCCCATTTTGCAAGCTATCGGTGGTTGGATTATACTTACAGTATTTCATTATGATGATGAAATATGATATGGCATACTGTAAAATTTCTGTGTTTTGAATTTGATTTGGTTTTTATTTTAACAATTTCATATTAAACCTCAAAGATAAATTCTATGAATAATTTTTATTATTATTTATTTATTATTTCTCTTTTTTTTTTTGTAGTGATGATGCTTACAATATGAAATACAACATGTCTTCAATCTAATTTCACCATGCAGTCATGATCAAGCAAACTTGTTATACATTTAAATTTCACTTTGTAAGAAACAAACATATGTCCTACCTCTCCTTAAATTTCGTTAATATTTCATATACTTTAGAGCATACTCATAATGAACTATGCAAAGTTTTACTTTGCAAATCTTGTTTTTTTTATGAATAAATATCTTTGTTAATGTACATATGTAGTAAATTAAAACATTTGGAACTAGTGGCATATGATGTATTTTTTAAGTAACTCTTTATTTTTGACTTTTTTTTTAAAGGGTTATTTCCATGTTTCTTATTGGTATGAAACATCAAGCTTTTATTTATTAATTTTTGAATAATTTCAAAATAGTACTTTTCTATATTGTGTTTTCTGATAATACACATAAGATTTTGTCAAGTTAAAATATATATACATATATATATAAACCATTTTAAATTAAAAAAAAATTGAAGGCAATTTTTTAATTAGTTGCTTAATAAATGTTATTTATTAAAATATAAATTAAATAATTTAATTAGATTAACAAATATTTGTTTAAAATTATTTAAATGGGAATTGTTGTTTATATCCAGACCTGGTAAATGTTATAAAAGATATTCTGATTTATTTGTAATTAAAATATTTAATATATGTATACTTATATTAACTGATTAAATTATTAAATAGCATAGAAATAAAGAAAAAATGTAAAGATTTTCTGGAATAAATGCTTACTTTTGTTCATAAGAAGTAATAGTGTCATGCTCTGTATGTTAATAATCTTAACTTCTTTTTTTTAGAAACATACATTTTTTAATATGTTTGACATAATGTGATGTGATAAAAATGGTTTCAAAGGCCTAGAATGTTTTGTATGTGTTAAAATGTTGCTTTCTTTTAAGTAAATACTTTATTTATACCATTATTGTCACATTTGCCGTTTACAAGTTGTAATTGTTGGAAGCTGAAGAATTAAAAGAAAAAAAATTGTTTGACTGTTGACATTGTGGCTAATGGCTGTAATGTTTGTAATCTGTGCATTTCTTTTTTCAAAATGTTGGCCTCAGTAGTGCATTTTAAAATTTATTGTATCAGTATATTCTTTTTGTTATTTATTAGGTTATTTGTCATTCCACGGCTTCCTGTATGCTCTCTAACCAGTGAAAGCAGTAAATTGCTTGTGGTAATTGGTTTTATGTCATTTTAATCCTCTTTGTGTCCTGCATTTTGCAAAGATTATGTATTATTTTTTTAGAGTGATAACATTGAATTAAAAAAAAAAAAATGAACTGATATTTTCAAGGAAAATCATAAATTTTGGTTATTATTTAAGCATTTTATATTGAAGAAAAAATTTAATGCTTTAATTTTTCCCCCTGAAAAATCTCATTCATTAAATTACAGTACTCATATTAAAAAAATCAATTAAACAGCCTGACTCAGTGATGATTATTTTTTTAAAAATCAGCACTTAATGCTGTTCCTTCTAAAAATTGCATGTTGTCATATTGTGGAACTCTGATAATCTACTCTGAAAAGTAACAGTTTTGGGCAAATTAGTGGAAAAACTTTGATTTTGCTGAAATCAGTTTAATTTAAATTGAGTATCTGAAATGGGTAGTTGTAGGGAAAATAATTTTCAAATTGCAGTCATATCTCAACTTATGAACTTGTCAGTTCCTTTTTTAAAAAATATTTGCTATTATTCCCTATGGAAAATTTTATTCCATGCTCAAATCAGTGCAATTGAGCATATGTAATTTAAAAATTCAACTTAAATTCTATGCTTTATTACTGTGGTCATCACTACTCCTCAAAATCAAGATTGTAAAAGTTCATAAGTAGAGATTGGATTGCACTATTTAAATATGCTTTATGCAGCATTTTAACTTATCCACTCGATTATTCTCAGGAATGAAGAGGCCAGGGCAACCCAACAAGCTTCCATTGCACCTACCTGTTACTTTCGGATGGCAGACACTGAAAACAAAGAGAGGCTGTTTAAAACTCAAGGCAGTTTCTTTCTCTTTTTATAATTATTTAAATATCTTTTAATATTTTTGAGTTTCTTTTTTGAAGCATTCATTTGGCAAATTGCCTTAAAGAAAATTGACTTTTAGTAGTAATACATGGTTAGTGCATTAACTTAATATATTTCAAGAGCAATTTCTTGAGTCTTGACTATTTTCAAGTGCTTATGGTTTACTTATTGTAATTGAATCTAAATTTTTTATCTCAAAAATGCATTACTGTATACAGTGGAGTCATAATTATATAACTTATGTTGATTGTATTGTAATGTTTTTTAAGAATTTATTTAAATTTGAATATATATAACATTAATCTATTTAAATTTTTGACCATCATATTTTTTTTGTTGTGTGCATTAACATATTATTGCTATTATATAATTCCTATTGATAATCTGAAAAATTTAAGATTTAATTAGCAATAATTTTAAGAAACTAAATCTATATGTAATGTAGAAAATAATTAGGATATGTATGTTTGGAGATGAAAAATATATTTGAAACTATATGTATACATATAATGTATTACACTTCTGAATTTAAAATATCTTGTTAAAATTATATCGGATAATTTATCCATAAGTAGAGTTAAAATTGAAAATTTTTTATTGAAAAAAATTTTTTGTTAGTTTAATTATGACTCCTCTGTATTCTGTTTATTTTTCTTAATTATAAAAGAGATCTTTATTTTTTTTCTTTACTTCATTATTCTCAGGCACCCTGTTACCAAGTATAAGCCAGTGATGACCAAGTCTTGTTGACCAGTGCTGGACATACTGTAGAATGGTATGATTATGGAGTCTGGCCAGAAGTAAAAGTTTTTAAAGGGAATAACAAATATAAATTAAATTTATTCAGTTAATGTGTTATGTTTGTTTTCACTAGTATGATTTATCTCAGGTATGAACAATGTCATTGCTATATTCATTTAGATTAATTTATTAATATTTCTTAGTTTTTTTTATAAGTAATTGTTTAAAAATTTGTATAAGAAACTTATTGGGGAAATATTTTCATAATCAAATAAATCTTATGAATAAAATAAGCATATAAGAAACTATTCAATTAACAAAATGTAATCCAGCAGTGTTTACAGCTTAATATTTTAAAACTTGTTATGTCCTGCATTTACATTGGAAAAAGTGTTTTGTAAGCTTTTTGTGTGTATGAATATAAGAAATATGTGATATAACCCTCACAAAGCAAAACATGTTGTATTGGATCCATTTTATTTTTGAAAAAGATGAAAAATGAATTTTCACTTCATATGAATAAAAGTTCACCTATTTTATTATGTGTTTTGTGTTGTTTTTATTATGTGTATTGGTAAATCAGCATATTAAAATTATCTACCTTACAGCTTGTTTTCCTCCTTCAGAAGATGTTAATGTTCCAAGGAATGCAGGTTGGTTGTTGTCTTGGTTGCAAAAAATAATTTCATAGTTTTGATGCTAAGCTTGCATTGGATGTTCCATCAAAGCAAAGGTGTTAAATAGGACTCTTGTAGGGTGAATTTTAGAGCAGTAGAAATATTAAAAAAAAAAATCTATGTTTGTTGAACTATGACTAAGAACCATTATATGATATTGCCACTTAGAGCAAACAGTGTATGCTTAATTCACATGGTTGATCTGTCTTCTAATATATTGAAACCTGTGTCTCATGAAAAAAAAAAAACTACTGCCGATATCTGATTATATCCATTTAACAAGTCAGTCTTATGTCTCCTTGCTGTAAAATGCTTTATATGAGTTTGTCCATGCATATGGTGTAGAGCAGGGATGGGCAAAACTACGGTTAAGAAGATTCTATCTGGCCCGCTGATAGAATTTTTAATTTGCTACGGGCCGGCAATTATCCATCAATATAAACGCTCAAGAGCCAAAACATTGACCACCCCTACATTTTGTAATGAACTCGTCTGGATGACAGGGAAGGCACGTGATCAGGTGGAAGTGGTGTTTAACTGGTATTAAGTGGTGGTATTAATCCATGCCAAGGCGGGCTGAAGCTGTGTTGCGAAACAAAGGTGGGCCAACTCGTTATTGACAGGTGGTCATAATGTTTTGGCTCTTGAGTGTATATATCCATCTCCTTTTCTACTTTGATTAAATATTTTTTTCAAAGGACTGGTATCTTTTACTTTCTCTGTTTTGTTCTACGAAACATAAATCGACTAAACTAAAACTTAATATGTTTGCTGGGCAGCTATCTAAGAACGACTTGTCTCATTTCCCGAGGTTAAATTCAATACCCTCAGTAAATGAAGCGAAGTTTAAGAATTATGACGATGGCTTGAAAAAACTGCATTTTGAGTTCGAACACAGATTTCAAGATTTCATTGCCATTCAAGTAGCTCAAACATGTGGAAATGTGTATTTTCAGTTAAGTAGTACTCTTGGAAATAATGAAAAATCATTCAAAATAAAAACAGATTTGAGCTTTTAATTCTCTTAAAAATACAACATTACTTGAATTTTAAATGACCTTTTAGTGTAAGTACTTCGATGCAAAGGAAACTGATCCAATTAAATTGAGCATTTTAATGCCAAGAAAAAGTAATGAGCTCAGTGAAATTTTAGATTTTATAAGTATGCATTTATACTGCTATAATTCACCATTTGATGCGCTTAATTAAGAACCTTGGAATTGACATATCAGTAGGCATGGATGAATATAATAGTTAAAGATAAAATACCCAAAATAAATTCTTGACGATGGAATTTATTCTAGAAGAAGAGGTTTCAGAATACAACGAAACAAAACCTAAATGGAAGAGAAACATATTTGTGTCCTCCAAAGAAAAATTGGCATTTTCATTTTGAATAAAATGTTTCAATCGTGCATTTAAATTTACAGGAAATAATTATTAATAAGTACTGCCTTGCTTGCTTTGTATAATATATATTAAACAGATTTTTTTTTATTAAAAGTTTGAAATAAAATGTCACACAAAAAGTTGTTTTTGTTAAACATTTAAAATAAAAATTCATCCAAGTATGTAGGTGAAAAAACAAGTTAAAATATTTTTTTTTGTGGTAGTAGTAAGTAATGAGGTCTCAAGAGACAGCAAAGTTTATTTTTTAATATTGCACATCCTCAATTATGGGTGTGAATTAAATCAAAATCTTTTACTTAAATAATTAAGTTTATTTTTCTTATGAGTGCTCAAAAATTGTGACTCTACCAGTTGCAAAAAGTTCATGTGACCATTCAGAAAATGTTGACTTCTAGATTGATTGGTTTCGATAAATATGCTAAAAAAAAAAAAAAAAAATTATTTCAGTGGGCAGTGGTAAAAGGCAATATTTTTAAGGAGACTGTATGAAGCTTTCCTCTGATCAAATTTTATGTTGCAGTTTTGTTGGAGAAAAAAAAGGTGTTCTAATTTGTTTCCTGTATAGTTTCCGAAAATTTCAATG
>BPLR01010688.1:0-105000 GCA_021605095.1 Caerostris extrusa | reverse complement strand
TTTATTTTTAAAAAAAATACCAGACATAAAATACAAAAAAAAAAAAGTTTAATGCGTTATTTGAAGATACATTTTATACATATTTTGTAACACTTGCCATAGTGTACAAATCACAAAATTTTTTAACTTAAAAAAAAAGTAATGTCTTCGAGTTATCTTACAATATATTTGTGAGATTTGCAGAATCTGGAAATAATGTGTGATACTGAGTAACAGGTACGTAAGATGCAACAATTACACGACCTGGAATAGAAAAAAAAAATTTTCTTTTTCAAAATATTCTTCATATAATTCAGAAGTACAGCTATGAAAAAATACATAAAGTGATTATATTTCAAAAGCCAGTTTCTTGTATAAAAATATTTTAAACAACATATGTGCCAATGGTTCCAATCATTCAAATTAACAAAAATTGCTATTCCTTGTTTTAAAGCTATTTAATGAGTAGATATCCAATTGTATTCACTATTAATTCACACTTTTTTTCCATTTTAAAAATATTAATATTCACCTAACAATGATGCTTCATGTTGAACTACAGGTTTTGTAAGGTTTAAGTCGAGAGTTATGAAATTTGTTTTTACAGTACGCTCTCTTTTTTAATCCTGCACCGTAACCATGCCAGATTATCGAGAATCAATATTGTTTATTACTGGGTTATCAAAGATGTAGATCACTGTAGACATAAATTAAAACATATACATATTTAATATATATGTGCACAGAAAACATGTACATATTTAATGTATACAAATTGAATGAAAATGCAAACAGCATTGTGTCGACATCTGGCAGTCGAGGTTAAATACTTGAATCCATATGTAAATTTGCTGGGTGGCAGATTATAGGATGTGTTAAAATGTCGAAAGCCGGGTTAAAGCGAAGTTACTGTAATTGGAATATTACACGAGACTCTAGTAATTGATTATATTTTGTAGTTCGTTTTAGGTTATAAATTCACTAAAAGCCAACAGCCATACCATGCTGAATACACGGTTCTCGTTAGATCACCGAAGTGAAGCATCATTGGGCGCGTCAGTACTTGGGTGGGTGACCACCTGGGAACACCGCATGCCGTTGGCATTCACAAATTTGGGACCTGGATGGCCGAGTGTCTAGCGCTCGGTGCCACAGGTTTCGGGGTTCGAACCGGCGGTGCCATGGATGTTTGTAGTGGTTCGGAATCCACTTTAAGCCGTAGGTCCCGGTCTCCTATGACTGTAAGAGTGTCATGGAACCAAAGTCAGACTTCTACCTACAGGTGCTCCATCACAACAGAAGCTGCTTCCTTCCCCTTCAATCATGAGTACGTATGGGCTTGGCCAGCCAAGTGGGATAAGAAACAACAACAACAAACAATTCACTAAAATTTTAATTTAATAAAATAATTCAGAACAGAAAAAATTACCTGCAAAATATCTTCCATGTAGAACATTGACGGATGCAGATGCCACAGAGAGATTGGGGCATTTGACATATACATTCCCTTCAGGTGAGGTTTTATCCACATAAACATGTAGAGCACCACCATGATTTCTACACTCTTCAATAACGTCGTTTTTTATATCTTCATCCCAATTAGATCCAACTTCTCTGTAAAACATTAATGGATAGGAAAGAAAAAAATTTTAGTGGACAAATAGCTACTAAGACATGTGATATTTAATTATTATATTTACTAGAACTTTTAAATATTTAAGAGAAGAAAACAAATAGAAAAAAATAATTCAACTTTTCACTCTGAATTACCTATACCAATTGATTAATAATATGAAATCATTCTCAAAGTACATGTGCAACAGGTGTACTGTTGCAAATGTGCTTTTATAGGTACTTATAGTCAGGATAACATGAATAATTATTCCGTTTAAGAACAGAAACAGACATAAAAATCGATGACTTGCACCTTTGTGGTCAAATACAGTCACAAAGCTGCTTTGAAAGAAAAAAGTATCACAATTAATGTGAACATTTTTCATCAGAGTTTTCTTTTAATATCGCATAATCTAAAATTGGAATGATTAAATATTAAAATTCTTTTATCGCAATTAAGATCCCTCGGCAATACCAATGGACTGGGAATTACTAATAAATTTCAATTTTGAAATAGAATGCTATACAATTTATAAAATGAATTCACTTTTAAAAGTTTTTTAACACCTGATAAATTGATACATTTTACACTTCACATAGGCAAATAATGTACTGGTTAGGGAGTTCCGTTGAGATTTAATGCTACTTAACCACTTCATTAAAACTAATATTGTTACTTAACGTGATTGCATAATTAATATTAGTGAAGATTATAATAAAATTTCTATAATAATAAGTTTAAAATAAACTACTGAGAAAATTATAAAAGAAAAAAAAAGAAATTGAATTTTTTTAAAAGAAAAATATAACGAAATTTTTTTTTTTTTTTAATTAAATTTTCAAATTTGGTACAATTAGAACAAGTTGCAGATGCTTATATTACAGCATTGAAACAAGAAACTAATACTAATTTTTCAAAAAAGTCTTAAAAACAATTCTTGATTCAATTCATCTGCAATGAGAAAACTTAAAATAAGCACATAGAGTTTTGATTTTTTTTTTTTTTTTTTTTAATTAAAAATTTTTTTTCAAACAGCTTATACCCATCAATCAATTAATGCTAGAATATTTTAGCAGTACAAAATATTTCGAAAAGCAGATACTTACTTGGTGGGGTCAAACATATTAGATAAAATGAAACACTGAGTGGATACCACAACTGGTGAGCTATTAGAAATGGGTGATGAAGCTGTTTGCGAGGTGAGTTGAAGGGCTTTGACTGCAGCCTGAGGCAGTTCAAATCCAGTACCTAAGGTTCAAAATACAATATTGAGCAGTTTTTATATTTATATCATGATATTGAAATACTTTTCAATTAAACTGAATATGATGCCTTAGTTTATGAAAACCTTTGTGATAGGGAAAAGTACTAGAACATTATTTATTTTAACTAGGAACTTAATGAAAAATTATCAATTGACAATTTATATTTAAATTTTGATCGTAAAATGTTTTGCACACTTAAAACATACTATAGATCAGTTAAAATACGTGTACCCCAAACCAGTTAATAGTAATTTAACCTTTGTTTTTACAATAACACTTGAAAGAGAAAATATTTAAAATATTGATCTTAAACAAAAAATTATTTGAATAATACAAATAAAAAAATTTTTTTTCACAATCATCAACCTTTTGATTTTTAAATTTAATATAAATTCCAATGCAACATTATTCTGCAATTTTATTAAAACTCAGAATTGGCAAGTAAATAAATCATACCTTTTATACAAATTCATTTCTTTAAAATAAAATGCAATATCATTGATCAAAATCAGTAATATTACCTTCAGCTAACTTCGCCATCAGCTGCAAACGCCCAGTAGCACCTAAATCTATTCCAGCTCTGTCCATCTCTTCAGTGTCTAAAAATGACGGCCCTTGAACGAGATCTGTACGATCGTTAACTGTTCCGACTTTCATTGGCTTCCCAGCTACTTCAAAGCCATCCAGTTGCTCCAGTGCTTTCTTGGCACTTTCTGAATCATGAAACTACGCAAGATAAACATAGTGATCAAATACAACTGATTTAACATACATGGCTATTATATAAATTTTCTGAACTGCATGTCAATTTTTTTGGAAATTATGCTTGAACCAAACTACACTTCCCTCACTGCACCTTTTTAACAAAATGTGAAAGAAAGTACGAGATGGTCAGCTAAATATTTTTACAATTTAAGGAGACGGACGTAATCTTACTTTTCCTTAATTTTATGTGCCGAGATCTTTACTAATGGATTTAGGAGAATTTATGAACCAATTTCATTGACTTTTTGAACAGATATATCTATAAAAACAGTTTTCAAATAACAAAATATTTCTTATAACTTTAAAGGTGCAACATTTGCCACTTTAAAGACATCCTTGTATTCTAAATTAACTTACAAAAATAAGTATATCTTCTAAAAATAACAGGTGGCTAAATATTATAAAATAGCCAAAGACAATCAAAAGAAAATTATGCATTTTAATCATAAAGATGCTGTATTTGTAATACATTATGTAAATCTCATAATAGAATAGTTTCTATAAGATCTTTCATTGTTGATCAAAATAGCCTTTTTTATAGGCCTCAGTCACTCATAATTGACTTGATTTGCAGCTAAAGCTGTATATCTTTGCTACTGGTTTATTTTTAAAAGAGACAAAATTGCTTCCTTCTCATTTTATTTTAACATGAATACCTAGAATTTTGAGTAATACAAATTATAAAAGACTCATTAGTTTAAAAATTAAACTGACTCCTTACTCAAAACATGCTTTGAATCTTGACCTGACAAAATTCACATTAACTTTTTAAGCACATTTATTTTAAAGACAGAAAAAGAAAGCTTTTCAGAATATATAGCATGACATTTTTTAAATATAATATTTTTGAAATTGGAAAACATTTTGGAGCACAATTACCACTGGTAAAGGGAGGGAGGGATTTATTTTTAATTATTAATATTATAATAAGATAACTCTTAAGAATCTATTCTATTAAGTTAACAGAATAGATTCTTGATTCAGTAGCAAATAATCTTAAAAAATAAGTGAATATAGCAAAATAATCTGCAGGATTCTATTGGGTTAGCAAGAAAATAATTTCATTTTTCACTGTTATATATATTATCAAGTATATTGTATATATATTATCAAGTATATTGTAAAAACCACACATATTTTTTTTAGCCCAATATAATTGTTTATTATATATATACCCAATATAATTGTTTATTATATTTATACCCAATATAATTGCAGTTTATTAAAATTCTAGCTATGAATCATTTCAAAGTAGTGAATTAATAAGTTCTTTTCTTTAATAAAATTTCAAACTAAATATTATTTCAAATTTTGAATATTTATTTTTACTAGTCATATAAAAATTACATTATAAATTAATTTTTATTATTATATTCCCTTTATCTTATTTAAAATATGTCTACGGCATAACTTTAATTTTTTAACAATGCAGTTTCAAAATTGATGGATCATATCAATTTTCACTTCTGCTCTTTAGTTTCAAATTTAAAATTTAAAAAAACATTTAAAATTTTGCTCCAAAAACTTTCTCAACATTTGATGTATAAAAATAAAATAGAAAGGAGGGGAAAAAAAAAACAATTGCAGTAAGGTAAAAGAAATTAATACAAATTTAATACATGTCTTTCGATTCAATAAAAATTATGAATACTTACAGTGACAAAACCATATCCTTTTGATTTATTAGTTTCAGAGTCTTTCAGAAGCTCAATTTTATCAATCTAATAGAAGAAATAGTGAAAGTTAAAAACAAAGGCAAAAAAATACAAGAAAATTCAACAGAAATATAAACAGCCACATTAGATGGCAACTTTTGAAAAATTACTTTTGTTCAATATACCAAAAAAAATATAATAAATATTCATTCAATTAAAAACAAACTGGCTTAATTTTTTGTTGTTGTTGCTATCAAAAATAAAACAACTAATAAGTATTTTTCATAAACTTGATATTTAAAATTAAAAAATTCCACTGTAAATCAATTATTAAAGATTATTGAACAAATGTACACAAAACTTCTAACCAAGGTTAAATAATAAAAACTTCAATACAAACCTCTTAAGACATAAACTACATTCAAATGGCAATCCAATAAAAGCTTTCATTATATAATGAAACTAGCACAGGCTGCAATCCTTAACCATTTCACCTAAATCTAAATATATATATGTGTGTGTGTGTGATTTCAGTGAATTGGATGTGATACTAATATTGTTTTCTTGATTAATTTTTATATATTTTTTCCTTTCTTCAGCTTATTAATTTATTTGACTTTACATGGGAATTCAATTTGATAGTATTTCATTCATTAACTTTTTGCATTTAATGTCTCGAGACAAAATGTTTTTTTCAAAAGCAATCAAAATTTTAAATCTTCAATTAAAATTGTTAAAACAATAGTCAGATTTTGTTTAAGCCACTCTGTTACAGAATAGCTCAGCACTAAGACGCATTAAGTAAGACTCACAGCACTAAGACGAACAAATTGTGAATTGCAAACAAATTCGGTAGAGTAGTTATGAATACACACATACAAACATTGCCTTTTATTTATATAGATAAATTTCTTCAATAATTCTAGTAACTTATTATAATAGGGTTAGTTTATTAAAGACAGTTCAACATAGAATAAAATAATCTAGAATTAGAATATAATAAATATCAGAAAATAATGCTCTATTTTTAAAATTGCAAATCTAATATATATCCTGCCCTCCTACTTTAAGAAATATCTTATTCAGAAGTTTTAGATAATTCATTACTAATGTAAACATTATATATTAGTGACATAATAAAACTAATGTATATTTTCTTGTATGTGCTGAAAATTTGTATAACTTTTACTAAAACTAAACTACGAGGAGTCAGCTTATGCATGGATTCATTAGGTGCAAGTAATTAATTGCCAAATCTTACTCAAAATAAAATGCTTTATTTCTTTAGTTTATGGAAGTTGAAAATTGAATTGAGCTATTTTTTTTACGAGTTGTTTTATTTTTGAAATGGTTTGTATTATTGTCGCCAAAACAAAAGATTTTATGTTTGTGAAATTTGCACCCAGCTAACAAAAAAGTACCGAAATGTACACAAAAAATAATAATAGAATATTGTCATAATAAATGCATAAAAAAAAAAAAATGGAAATGCACAATTACTTCAATCTTTTAACTTACTTTTTGGATATTCTCTGAATGTGTACTTTATTGCAAAAAAAAAAAAGTCATAAATTACTCAAGGTAATTTATGACTCATTTCATTTGGCTTACATACGAATTTGACGTTTGGGTAAATTTTATAAGAAAAATGCACTTAGCTTATCTTTAGTAACATGTAGTTTAAGATAGAGGTACTTGATGTTTATGTCTAGAAACTTACCTTTCCAAATGGTTCAAATATTCCTTGTAACATTTCTTCAGTGATATTACAATGCAACGATCCTACATAAAGTCTCACGGGTCCAACATTACCCCTTTGAGCACTCATGGCACTTGCAGCGGCTCTGTTCTTTTCTGCTTGAGTAAGCTGCACAATAATTGGAACACCCAAAAGTTTTTTTGAAGTATATCCCAATGCCTGGTAAAAGAAAAGAAAATTGAAATGCATGCTTAAAACAAAATTTTAAAAATATATATAACAAATCTCAGTGTCCTCCTTTTTTTATATATAATTAAACAATACAATATTTATAATTTGTAATTTCCGAACCAACTTTAATACATGGAATTTTTCAAAATACTTTAGAGAATATACAAAATTTAAAAATAAATATATATATATATACTAAATTCTTTATATTTCTATATATAATACAATAATTTACTGTTTATATGAAAATATATAATATTAGCTAATTGTTAAGATTGCATAGTTAATATTTATTACCAAGGAAACAGAAAATGTTTCTTGAAATTCAACATAAGCTATCCCTTTAGAACGCCTAGTCTTATTGTCCATAATGATTCTTACATCTTGAACCTGAAAAGTAAATTGTTTTGAAATAACTTTACGATTTAAAAACACATTTAGAATAGTTTCAGAAAGATTAATTAGTTTTATAGTTAAACAAATTTAATGGCATCTAAACAATAGCAAATACAGTATCATACGTTTTGTTATAAATATTAAAAGTTTCATAACAATTTATAATTAAAACCAAAAATATTGCAAATATAAGAATATGGAAGTTTATAATATAATCCATGAATGATTGTTAAATGATTTTACATAGTAAATTATAAAGAAGGATTACAATCAAATAAATTTTTGCAATAGTATTTTTAAAATAATAAATCATAATAATGTAATGATAAAAATTAGTTAATAATGAATATTACCAATCATTTAAGTTATTTCTGTAGTTTCTGTTTGTTACCAATCATTTAAATTATTGTATTAGTTTGAATGCGAACTACAGAAATAATTTAACCGCAAATATTAAATTGAAGTAATTATAAAAAATATTTTTTAAATAATCAAATATATTTACTTTTCCAACTGGAGAAAAGAACTCTTCCAGATCACGGGCTGTTACTCTTTGTGATAACTGCATACAAAATACAGTTCTCATATCTCTTTCTTCTGGAGTTAAGTCAGAGTTTCTATCAGCAGAAACATACAATTAAACTTTTTAAAAGCATTCTAATTATCTGAAATAGGTTATGCCAGTTTATCTAATTATCTAATCTAGTTTATATAATTATGCCAGTTTATCTAATTATCTGAAATAGAAATCAAATATGGAAAATCATAATGCTCATCTATATAAATTACCTTGAGATAAATAAAATTAATTACAATTTTTCATAAATCAATTTAAATTAAGTGAGGTAACATTAATTTCCAAAAAATCTAAAATTATATTAGAAAAATTATTATTATAACAATTATAGTGAAATTGACAGAACAGTTCTTTAATTTAATAATAATATAATTTACAAAAAGATATTTAGCTTATAAATGAAAATTTTCAAAAAGAAATTATTAGTTTAATCGCAACATTTTAAAGAATCTTTAGAAATTGAAAAAAAATTTTTTAAAGAAAAAAATGCTGAAATTATATTTATACATTAAAGAGATGTATTAATATGTTAGCTTATTAATCAATAAAAATAAAAAATATATTACTCACTTATGCAAGCGAGCAGGCTTTGCTAATTCCTCTGGTGAATTACTTCTATAAAATAATAAATAAAAATTACATTGGAATAAAAAGAAGGTATTTAAAATTCAACATACAATTTTAAATTGCATAGCTTACACAACTAAAATAATATATTAATATTAGAGAAACAATTATTAAAATTACACTACTTAATTCAAAAGTCATGAATCAGTATCAAAATAATTCAACAATTTTTTAACTCACAAACACATGTCCTTTAAGTAAATATAGGAATAGCACATCTATGATCTTTCCCTAATTCATTCTTCCACTTTCATTATTAAAACTACAACCTTCTAATTATCCTCATAAAAATTTTCATGAAAATTCACATACATTAGTTCAATATAAAAGCATACTACTGTGTCACTTTATTACATATTTGATATTTGCATTTATCACTGTTTACTTAATAAATTACCTATTAAATATAATAATTAATATTTGTCCACAATTCTCAATTTGTTGTAAATGTGTTATATTTGCTATTTATGTTGGTTATTTTCCAGATTAGTTCGGATTTCCATTTAAAAAAGCTCAAAATTATATGACAACAATGATCAGAAACTTAAAGCTACAATTGACAGAAAGAAAAAGATAAAAAGTGCCCCAAATTCAATCTTTATCATAATCAAAATCTGTAGCTGTTGATACAGAAGATAATAATGAGAATTAATGGCAACTATAATAGTTAGTATACAATGCCTCAAAATACACAATGTAACACAAAAAAAAAAACAAAACACACAAGAAGAACAAAAAGTTTGTAGAACAAAAAAACTTTTGACATTTCCTGTACTAAATAAATCATATATTTTAAACAATACATATTCTGTTTATTAATTTTTATTGATTAAATTACTTGGTTGTTAAATATATATTTTTTTTATAGAAAAATAAATTGCTTCAACAGCTTTGCTATTAAACAACATCTACCTAAATAAGCTCAATATTCTTACACAGAACTGAATCATCTAACACATATAATTTAATAATCTTTTTTAATGATTAGGTCAATAACAAAAATTATATTTATCGAAAATTTACACAAGATGTACCAACAAATTTTTATTAATTTTGCCATCTCTATCAGACTATTTTCCTATTTTTATTTTTTCATTGTGCACAGCACTAAATGTAATCATTTTTTTTTTTTACATTTCATAAATGAGCAAATTTAAATTTTTAATTATGCAACAGGTGAAGGGATATTCCCCATGAACTCCAGAACTGGCATAACCTTGCCTTTTTGTTAATGCTGAAACAGAGATTTAATAAAATCTTCACTTCAAGGAAGTTTTTATTCTCATTAGAACAAATGCAAATTTCAAGGGCAGGATATCGTTCTCAAAAATTTCACCTGTACATTTATCAAAGTTTGAATATATTCATATAACCACTGTATTAAGCATTTTGAAATTTGAAAAATATAAATTTACAACCGTGAGCTATCACAAACAAATTATGGAAGGTTGCTAATGCTTATTACTATGTTAAGGAGATATGTAGTTATCCAATTAAAAAAAATCATAAAATATTTTTTTAAATATAATAATTAATATTTATTTAATGACATTCACGTAAAAAATGATAAATTAAATATAAATGTACAGAAGAAGATCCCAAATATTACCGTTTTGGTTCTTTCTTTGGGGTAGCTGAAGAATTTTTTGATCTACTACTTGAATATTTTCGCTCCCGACTTCTTGTCCTAGGACAATTAAAAACTGATTAATAAAGATTTTAATTAATTGCATTTTAAAAGTTAAATACATTACACATAGTGATTTTTTAAAAATTGTTTTCCTGTAAGAAAAAGAAATTTTCGCAGATAATATATATATTTCTCTCTTAGAAATACATATTTTAATAGCTAAAAACATTTTTTTATATTTGATATTATTGAAATTGGACAAAAGTAATAATGAATTCACATGGTCGAAATATGCACGCAAGTATAAAATTTTTTTTATATTGTAACAATCTTAATGTAATTTAGAATTTTTATTACTTATTATTTTGGAATTTAAAACAAACATACAAAACAAAAATCATACATGCAGCAAAGGAATATACATTAACCAGATGATTAGATTATTGCTTTTATCCAATATATTATTTTTTTTTATTAAAGTTGAATAATATCAAACATAATGCATTATAATAACTAACAATAAATCACTTTAAAACTATTTAATATATTAATTATATATAACTGAACCAAGACTTTGATTTGGTAATAAGCAAATCTTTTCTGTAAGCATGCATCCACCATGTATATAGCGAGAGATTATTATATTTCAAAGAGGGGAAAAATTTTTTTACTTAAAAAAGAAACACCACAATGCCATAAATCAGAATATTTTTCAACTAATAACAAACCACAGACTTTTATATTTGATCATAATAATAATCATAATTTTAATATTTTCTAATTTGAACAAAAAAGTAATTTAAAGCAATTAAATGGAAATTAAAAATCTCAATGAAGACAAATGCAAATATAAATTTTAGTTGTTCACAAACTTAGTGAGGAGTTGGACAAAACATTTCCGACTTCCGAGTAGGATTTTTATGCTGACAATGCTAAGAACATTTTTTTACATAAAAAGAATTATTTATGACTTTAAAGTATTTTTTATTAGCCCTCACTTACAAAACATTCTTCTACTGTCAATTTGCTTACAAAAAATACATTTATTTCATTAAAAAGAAAAAGGTGTACCAACGTAGTATAAAATAGCTTAAGACAAGCAAAAGAAAATTGTGCATTTTAATTACAAAATGCTATATTTGCAATGCATTTTCAACCTTTTCGTTTAAAATAATAAAATAGCTTCAACAAGATCTCTTTCATTGTGGATCAAAGATGCCTTTTAATAAGCCTCTTTGTTGAGAGAAGTTTCAACTCTTACTTCGTATGCTGTTAAAGCACTAACTGTCTTTATGAATGGCGTTATTGAGGCATACAATTGAATAGTTTCTTCAACATTTAATTTTAGCATTCATTCTTATATTGAAAAAATAAAATTTATTTTCAAAAAAGAGTCGGGGGTCGGATTTTTATATTGACCCATTCCAAAAATGCAACAGCAATTCCCCACCCCTGCTAAAATAATTATAAAGAATTAAAAATGCAAACAATCTATCTGGCTACAAAAAAATGTCATTATGTAAGTGCAACAATGTATACTGTTCTTATGTATTTGTATGTATTTCTTCAATGTATTTGATTTCTTGTAGTAGAAAGATCAGTCCTTTCCAAACTCACATCAGAAAACTAAAATAATGATTAACAATATATGATGTTTATTGCTTACAGATAAGTCATATACAAAACTGTGGAACAGTAGAATATAATGATTATAACACAGTCAGCTATATACATTAAAAAAGAAAAAAAAAAAAAAAAGAAGGAAATGTATTTTTTTTTTTTTTTTTACAAGATAGGAATAGTTTAAATGAATAAGACTTCACAGTCTAATTTTTATTTATAAAAAATAGTCTGTTCTTTAAAATACAACATACCTATGATATATTAACTCACATTTTAAATAAAAAAAGTTATATATTAAAATAAATGTCCTGTATTTTACTTAATATATTAGAGAATTAAAACATAAAAAACTACATGTATTTAACATTTATATTCTGATTTTTTTAATTACATACTTGCAACTTTTGAAAAATTTCATCAATAAGATCCTGCCTAATTTTTAAAATTTAATAATGACATTTTGCATAACATATTTACAATATTAATGCCAAAATCTTTCAATAATTCTTTCAAATTTTTTTTTGTTGTTTTTGATGGTAAATGTAAATATAACTTTAATCACTTTCAATACATTTACTTGATTAAAAACATAAAAATAATTTAACACACAACAAAGATATATAATAAAATAATGTTATGTAAAGCATTTATAGCTTATATATATATTTCAGAAATTTACCATGAAAGTTATTCAAATATTACTTAAATTTTTGATTTATTCTCAATTAATTTCTGATATGGTGTCTAACCTAAAGAGGTATTTTTTTAACTTAAAATGTTTCCTTATTCGCATTATTGTAAAAATGTAAATAAAATGAAAAAATACTATTGAAAAATAATAAAATGAAAAATATTATTGAAAAGAATTGCCCATATTCGAAAGCATTGATAATGTTTTTTTTCCCTTGTATGGCTGTCGATATCTTTATAGCCATGAATAATGCCAGAAACATTTGATTGGCAATTATATATGCAGCCACAAAATTAGTAAGTGATTTTGTGTGTGTATGTGACAAATTAGCAATCTTGAAATTTCATTCTTCATATGAAACTTGTTAATAGTATGGTCACAATATGCATTGAAACAATTTTTTTTTCATATGAAGAATTGCTACTCCTTTTGATGATAGCTTAAGAATTATTTTGCGAGTAGCAGTACTAATCATTATAATAGTCAAGGAGTAACTTTCTTTTTACAGCTGACGAGTTAATAAAGTTTCAAAGAAGTTATTTAAATAACTCAGACAATTTATTATTACTTCATATTAAACTTCAGAAACGTAAATCCTGGCGGTGGCATGGATGTTTGCGAGTGGTTCAGAATCCACGTTAAACAGCAGGTCCCGGTCAATTAGCCTAAAATGTGCAAAAAAATGACCGTAGAGCGGCTAACCAAACCAAATCAAATCAGAAATGTAAAAAAATAGCATTATGTTCAGCCTGAAAAATATAAATCTATTTTGAATAAAACAAAAATCAAATTTTAAACTCAAAGCTTTTAGTAAATGATATCATACAGAAAGTTTGTTTTGGATCTAGAAAAGTTTAAAATACAATTTTAGTTTTTTCAAAGCCAATGTTACTAGACAATGTCACACAGAATTATGCAAAAATACAATAATATTGTATTGGTAATATCCTTGGACAAATTTCTAACAATTTTTCCTGACAATCTGGTGATTAATAATTTAATCTAAAATTCAATAAATTTTAGGCATCAGAAAAGAATTCAAGTTCAATTTTTCATGCAAAAATTGAATCTTGAAAATTTTATCGAACATAAAATTCATCAATTTTAAAAAGACTTTGAAAAAGAAATGTTTCAAAATAAAAAATTGTGCTTAAAATTACAGAAAATCGTGAAGTTGGCAGGCATGTGATTATCATTTAATTATTTGCTAACATACATGAAAGCGTTGAAAATAGATTTTGAAATAGAAAGAAAAGTTCTACTTTACCAATGTATGCATTAAATACAAACAAAGCCTTTCAACTTACTTTCACCAACAGAGAAAATCAATGTCATGGTTTTCTTTACAGGCACAATAATATTCTACTGTTAAGATAATTGTATATCTTCCTGCATAAAAACATATTTCCCATGGTCAGATTAGGAACAGCATTTAAAATAAAAAGAACATACCAAAAAAGTTCTTCTGTAAGGGAGGATTAAATTCCTAGTTATCGTTAACTAGTTACAAAAAGCCCAGTTAGTGTAAAAGTAAATATACCCTTTGTAATTTTAAATTAAAAATATCTTTCCAACAAAATGCTTATTAAGACATTTCTTTTAAAAAGAAAAAAACTTTGTAGGTCCATTCCCATCTACAAAACAGCTATTTAATGCCCAAATACAATTTAATAGATTTAAATAAAAATATTATTTTATTATTCTAAACTTACATGTGCATACATAATTTTAAGAAAAATCTTATTTAGATTATTGTATTTGATAATATTCTGAACCATCTAAAATGAAGTTTGAAATAATATGTGTGATTGCAAAAAATATTCTTATCTTTTATTTTTTATTTTGCAATCACAAATATTATTTCAAACTTCATTTTAGATGGTTCAGAATATGCTGATCATAAAATCCATGAGATAAACTTACATTTAACGGTCTAAGGCCTAAAAAAACTGAAAAGAAGTAAAAAAAAAAAAACACCAAAAATAAAATTGAGTCTTGTAATAGTTTAAAATGTATTTTGATTTTAATATAAGTGTATCCAAATGAAATGATAGCCCAACTTGTAACCAAGTGACGACATATGCAGTTAGCATGGCTGAAGTCTGAATTGTTCAAATCATTACTTTTGAAAATGGAGAGATTCAATGGTGATTGTGACAATAGGAGTAAAAGCATGTGTTGATAATTAGATTCCACCGTACAACATGCAAATGCAGAGGACAATTACACCTGAAAGTTCTCCCCTCATCCCTCAGCTGGCTGTTCATAGAATACATAAGAGGTATACAAGGTCAAAAGAAGAAATGAAATATTTGATTCAATTTTTTTTAGAAGTTGTATAAATTCATAATTAAAGTTATTCTTTATTTAAAGATGCAGAAATTTACATTATTTTACTAATAATTTATTTTAAATTATTAATAGGCATTCTAGCAGAAAATATATGAAAACTCTGAAGAAACTTTAGAAATGAAACAAAAATTGGAAAAAACTAAAAGCCTCAAAGGGTGCTGATATGATCTATGACTTAATAAATTGTTTCTAACATAAAAACCAAAATGGCAGGTATTTATTTTTATAAAAATAAAATACTTTATCACTAATAATTCACATTTTAATGGGCCATTTTCATGTTTATTTCATTTTGATGGAACAATAATTAATGATTCACCAACTTCAGATTTTTCATTTCGGCAATGATGGAACAAACTAGCAATATAATCAATAACGAAAGAAAAATAATTTTTATAAGACAAACAATTTATTTCATTAAATACTGTTTATTTCCAAAGTTAAGCTTATCCATGTAAGAGTGCATATAATAATAAATGAACTGTCATAGAATGCACTTTTTCTAGAAAAATTTATTCAAGTTCAAAATGCATATATAAGCCCAAATAAAAATGAAAAAAAAAAATTTTTTGAGACTATTATTTATTATATTTTATTATAATTTCTGAAGTATGTTTTGATACTTTTCTGTAGCCAGGCAAAGATTTTGCCAATATTAGATTTTTCATTTTGGCAATGATGCAACAAAGCAGCAATATAAGCAATAACGAAAATAAAAGAAATAATTTATTTTACTTAAATTCCCCCAGAAACTTAAGACATACAAACTAAAGAAATAATGTGCTTTATTTACTGATACATGGTGATTTAACACGTGCAACCAGCTAATGGAAAATTACTTGTATTTTTTGTGAGAAAGAGCGGAACCATCTATGTAACACCTGTAATTTAGCTTTAGAAAAGTTCTTAAAATTTCTCAGCATATATTACAAAATATATGGTAATTTAATATTTATTTTTAGGTTTCATACATATTAAAATAAAGGAAGTATAATCAATGAAACTGGAAAATTTGTCAATTACTAAATTTATACAACATTTTAGTCAATAAAAGTGAATAGAGCTAAATAAATGTAATGAATGACTCTAATAAACAAAAATTGAATAATGTATACTATATCATCCAGAGATAGCCAATCTTCAGAGAATAAGCAAACAGGAGATTTGAGTTACACATTTTAACTTTTTGAAGAACATTCAACGTTTAACTTTTTTGAGAAATCTATTAACTAAAATATTTTGAAAAACAATCTAGAAAGCAAATGGCAGTAATGAAACATAATTTAAAATAAGATAAAAAAATTAAAATTGCTTAAAACCTGGGTGAAAAATAAACAAAACTCTTAACACATATCTAACCAATTAACAATGAGTATAAGAAATGTCATGAATTTTATGATCATCATACTATTAACTCTAAAATAAATATCTATTATAAAGGCAACTATAATAAAAAGGAAGCATAGTACATAAAAAAAAAAAAAAAAATTGAGATGCAATAACTGTTTTATACCTGCTTCTACGCTCACGAGCAAAAGGACGCCTGCGATGAAAATCTCTACTTCCACCATATGACCCTCGATACGAACCCCTGGAACCATAACTCCGCCTTCTTTCAGGACTTCGACTCAAAGGCCTCCTGTCTCTTGAATTATATTCATTATGGCTCCTTCGTTCTCTTGGACGAATCGAATCATGCCGCTCAGGACTGCGACTTCGATCCCTTCTACTTTTTCTGCCATTTTTTGTATGATTTGAGTCTTTTGATTCACTGTGATGCGATTCCTTTTCTCGACTCCTGCTACGCTTTTTCTTTTTGGCTTTCTTCCTAATAAAATTGAAGAAATAATTCAAAAAGGCTATTTTTTTTATAAATATACTATTTAAAAATGTAATTTGGTATTAAAAGATATATCCTATAATTGTTTTAATTAACTTATAACTATGTTTTGATTAATTCATAATAAAACAATTCATTTAATGTTTACTAAAACTGAAAATGATAATATAGGACTGTATTTTTCTCTTCTCATAAAATGATACATAACAAAATCTTCTACATCATATTTTTTACAAAACGTATGTAAATCAACATTTTAATTAAATAGTAACTACATTTAACACACATATTTTATTGCCTTAAAAACAAGGTTTATAACAATATTAATTCCAAGAAAAGAATTAAACATTTTTATATAATGTGAATATACAAGTCTACGGAAAAAATGTACTATTTTCTTAAACATATAAAATAGTGCCATTTTTAATCAGCATTAATATGTTAAAAAATTGAATCATTTTTAACAAAAATATTCAATACGTTTACTCTGCTAATTAATGAAATTTAAGCAGTAATTCATAAACTAAGATTGAACTCCAAAATATTTTGGATTTAATTTTAAGTAAATGATACAGTAGCAAAATTTCCTTCTAGAAAAGAAACAGAACAGCATGCCACTTAATTAAATTAGATCTTTAAAATATAAAATTTTATATATGTTTTGGAAATAAACCTTTCTTGTTGAAATTTCCACTTTTCTTTAAATTCAAATTTATTTATAAACATTTAAAATAAATGCTTTGTAAATTTGAATTTTTCCTTTGCTTAATAGGATAAATATTAATATTGCTAGATAAATTTTCAACAATATTAATACATTTTTATATGTTGCACCTTTATTTAAAAAAAGGGGTGGGGCCTTAACGTTTGCCTTCATTTTTACAAAAAAGAAAAAAAATTAATCTATATTGTTACTTCTACAGCATATTACTGAATCTGGTGAATACAATAGTTTTTTTTTTTCTTCTTCTTTACAACATTTACGGCATTAATGATGTCCCATAGAAAATAAGGAGCATTCCATTTTGTTTCAATTGCCCCAAAAAACTAGTTTGTTAAAAAAGTAATAATCATAATATAAATTAAGTTGTATAGAGTGTCCTTTAAGGTTACAATTTTCCAGTATATTGCACAGCATGGTAGTATGCCTTCTTTTCAAATAATCCTAACCTTTAACATCAAATTAAGGTTTGATAAGAAATTTTCACACATGGAGCACATCGTTACTACAGTTTGTGAATCATAATGCCCACAGTTAGAAATGTGGTGCTCAATGTTTTTCTGATGATGATTTGGGTCTTCCAAAACTTTCAAAATATTTGTTGATCCTGCAAAAATAAAGTTATACCACTAATTCTGACAAAATTGAAGCTTTCAAAACACAAATATACATTGTTTGTTCATTATCTATATTTGTTATCTCAATATATGAGTGATGAATAAAATGACTGGAAATAAATTAATTGATAACAAAACTAATTTTAAAAAAGGCATTTTATTACATAAGTATATTTTAGCTATTCAGGAAAACATAATGCTAATAAGAATAATTATAAAAACAAAAATATGAAAAATATAAATAGTTTTTACCTTCTTGAAACCTAAACGGTGAATTAAATGAAAAAAAAAAGAAAGAAAGAAGAAATTTATCTTTTAAAAGAAAAATAAAAAACTACTCAATTTTAATTTTATTTGCTACCACAAGTAAACAAAAAATATATTACTTTTTATGATCCGGTGAAGAACTTCTTTTCTTTTCCCCCTAAAAAGAAGATATTTATTTCAATTTCAATACTTTTGATGTTAAAAAAAATATTGACCATTTAATTCTAATTAAAGGTTTTAATTTAAAATGTACGTAAGAGAAATAATTTTATCTAATAAAAATAGTTTAATAAAAACATTAATTTTAAAGCAATTCATACAACATATTTGGCAAACATTATACACTACTACCAAACCACATCACGTTTTCTAGAGTTGAATTGTCCCTTATAGTTTGGGAATGATTTGGGTGAGAAGTCTGATTGGGCTCTGTAACACTCTACAGTCTTATGAGACCAAGACTTACAGCTTAAAGTGGATTCAAACCACTACAAACATCCATGGCACAGCCTGGACTCAACCCCGAAACCTGTGGTACAGAGCGCTACCCATTCAGCCCCACAAACATTATACAACAGAATAATTTTGATTTGACACCAAAATTGCTCATTAATTATAAGCAGTTTCATTTTTTTTTTTTTTTTAATAAATGTAGCCTTATGCCATTTAAATAAATTTATTTTCTTTTAAAGAAGTATCATTAAATTTATGTTTGCTTATTCATTAAAAGAAATTACCATGATATTCATCAAAACTTTTAAGATTTCTTAATCTATAATAATATAATAGGAAACCTATTTTATATTTAAAATGAAAAAACCTGAAAAATAATATAATCACAAAATAATAATAATGAATAAATATTCAATTATTTTTAAATTCTGAACTATCTGATTTGAATGAATCAATGGAAATTTTCTTTTTAGAATTTCAAAGAAGCAAAACATGAAAGGAATTTTTAAATGAAAAAATAAGAGGACATTATAAAAATGCATATCGAAAATTACATGAATTTGCAATAAAAAGAATAAATTGAGAAATAAGATTCAAATTTTTTTAAAGAAAACAGAAGCAATTCATCAAATAATTAAAGTCTGGATTTAAAGATAAAGAATAGGCACTATTTAATTAACTTTATATCAAATATAAAAATACTGCCAAATCACACCAATCATAATGTAACAAAATTACTATGTTTGGAATGATTTGCATCAAATTGTATGTTTGCCTGGCATCCTGATAATAGAAAATTACCAAATAACATAATTAAAATAATAAGTACCTGTCTTTATGTAAGAGGCATCTAATAAAGCTTCAACATCCAATTCTTCCTCCATTTTATAATCTAATGAATAAAAAAATAAAACATTAAAAAATTAAATAATATTAACACTTAATTATTTTTTTAAAAGTAAAATGCTTAATTTTTATCATTTTTTACAAACAATGTCTTCAGCATTACAAATAAAGTTTTGCTTGGTAACAAAAACAATTTCATTGGATTGCTCCAATAAGGTGTTCAAGTTTTGTTATTAACATTTGCTACTTATACACTTTTGCACGCCAAAAATGGAAAAGTATTTGGCTTCTAACAGTTTTGAAACTTTTGTTGAAAAAGATTGAAATTTGTATGCACATTTATATCGATACATATTTGAAATAAGTGACTATTTGCATATTTAACAAATGATAAACTATATTTTTTGGAACAACTATTTCCCTAATTTTCTTTACTGTTGGTTTGAGGATTTCAAAATCGCATCTGAAAATGCAAAAATTGTGCTGATGATAAATTTCTTTCATTCTGATTGGTTATCCATATTCTGCTTTGTTCTTGTTACATAACACTCAATTTTTTTATGAATTTTCTTGTATAACAGAATAAGAGTGATACTTTTTTTTTTAATCATTTTAGTTTAAATCTATGCATTATTAGTTATTTAATTAATGATAAATCTTAGTTTAATAATCGCCATTTATAACACTTCTACATCTGCTATTGAAAACTTCATTTATTTACTAGAATGCATCCTGTTCTTTCATTTGCCATGGAGTAAACAGCAATAGAATTTATGCAGTACATACAATTAATTCCCAGCATAATTGAAGAGCAGAAACTAAATTGAATAAGTTTCCCAAAGTAATTAGGTATTCGTTAAAGCTGTTTTGACAGTCATGAGACAAAATTTACAAACCAGTATTTCTACAGAATAGCATAATACTCATTTGCAAAGACAGCAAGTTGTCCTTTCATGATTGTAGATCTGGAGGTGTTAAAATAACAAAGAGATTAATAGATGTTCTCTAGCCTTTTCAAAATGTTCAATATTGACATTAATTGGGTAGCATTTTAAATGTTAAATGGTTAAAATAACAGGGTTCTTAATAAGAAAAATATTTAAATATTTTTGGTTAATTTAATTTTCTTTAATTAACAGTCTTGACGTTCTTTACTCTGGAGTAGGAATTACTTTACTTCCTTCACACTTCTCTCTAATACAAATGAAGGCAAAAGGGCAAAAACAACCAGGAAGAAATAATAACTGCTCATTTGTTCCTATGTTGAAATTTTTGAAGGAATAGTGCAGTGCAAGGGCGGGGTTAAATCACTTAACAAAAAATGCTGCTAGAGATTAATAGGGAAGAAAACTTCTAAAAAAAATTAATCAGATATGGATATGAAAAACTATCATTCATATCATTAGTTAGATTTTACACCAATGTTAACACTTGCACACAGCATGATGCCCTAATAACTAAAAAATCCTGCATTTTCACATTAGTATGTCTATTTCAGAGCAACTGTTATTCATTAATCATAATGAAATTTTTTCTTCATTAATCTAATGCTGATACTATACTAGAATATATGATTTTTTGTTGAATTACACTTAATTGTTACATATTTCACAGTACATACTTTATCTAGAAAGTTCTTTCAAAAAGAAAATAATTAAATAGTTTCCACTATATAAAATTTCTTAAGATATTTTGTGTTTTGAAAATTTTAATTTATTTGATAAAACTGAACTGTAAAAGATATATAAAAAATAATAATGTTCAATTCAAATAATAACAGATACTATCATAATTACTACAAAAATAATCAAAGTTTATTACTCCATAAAAGACTTCCACAAAAACTAAGTAGAAGCTATTTTTGCTCATTACTTTTCCAATTTTAAGAAATAGTACTAGCTTTTGCAAAAAAAAAATTTTTTTAAGAAATTAAAAAAAGTAAATATTTAATCTTATCTAATAATCTGCACAAATAAATATATTACTGCTATTATATTATTTATTATCATAAAAACTTTTAATCAGTGAAGACTTTTCTTAAAGACGTTTATAATTTAATAGACAAGTTCAGTATTTGTATATACAAGTTTTTGTAGTTTCACATTTTGTGCTTACAATACTTATACTTTCATTTCAAAATACTGTGAGGCATTATGCATTTAATTTTTTTTAATTGTTCTTTATATTAAATCCACTCTGTTACACATAATTATGCATATATTGATAGTATTAATCTAACACAATTTCTGAATTAAGCCTATTTATATAAAATTATTTATATCTTTTTTTTGAAATGCTATATCCTTGATAATATAATTGAAATCTTCATTTCTATTGACATGAATTTTATATTGAAGCTGGTGATCATATAAATTATAAGGTAATCATGTATACTTGCTACTGACATGCATTTAACACAACTGAACATTCTATGAGATACTACTGAAAAATCTTGTTATGTATAAGTATTTATGTGACAAACAAAAATTATGTAGAAAATATACCAATGTCTTGATAAATGAATAAATAAATACTTAGTCTTATTTAAAAATTTAAATATTAAGAAACTTGAACAAAAACAAATATGTTCCAATAGCAAAAAAATTAATGCATGCATTTTGATAATTGCATTTTATAATTTATTTTAAAAATAAAATACAAATTTAATTACATAATTTTAAATATTTATGGATCCATCAAACTGTTTTAAAATGAACTTTAGAAATGATCTGTTCTAAAAATGTCTGCAATTTTGTTGCAGAAAATAAAAATGGTTTTTTCGTCTGGGTTTAAGTTAAAGAAAAACATATTGAATCTATTCACAAAACAAAATAAAAATCATACTTTGCGTTACACAGAAATAAAATTTATAGCACTTTCAAAATATCGGTGAACGGAATGATAACAATAAAACAAACGGAACAATTACTACAAAACAAACGGAATTTTATATGAGAGTATAAATCTTCCATTTTAAGCAATAAATTAAAAATTAAGAAAAATATTTCATGCAATTTACTGGAATAATCTTTATTAAAGTCAATTAAGTTGTTAGGGTTCATATTTTTGAAGTTGTTTTTATACTTACCGCTTAGAACACAATTTTCAAAACAAAAATAAACATTAAATTGATCCAATTTTTTTTTAATTTGAGGTGGTTAATCAAAGCTACGTAAAATATAATTATACATTTATTTTTAAAATTGCTTACATAAGGAAATGAATCGAATGTTTACTTTTGAATATATTCCACAACTTGCTAACAAATTACAATTGCTACAGAAAGGACACAAAGAATTGCAGGGGTAGGAAGGAAAAGGGAAAAGGAAGAAACTTTCTCTCTCGGTCAGGGTTACGTTATTTAACCGCCAAATAAAATTAGTAGTTGCAATTGTTAAACCATAAAATAAAAGAGCAATAAGGTTTTTTTTTTTTTTTTTTGTATTTTTAAAAAAATTTTTATGATTATTTGATTCTAGGAATTTATTTATAATCTTAAATGCTTCAACATAAACAACATTTATTTTTAATCGGGCAAGAATCTTTTTGCATGGATAGGGATAATTTATTTACAATTTTGGGCAGGAGGAAGTTATTTTATAACAATTGCTTTTGCTAAATCTATCAAACAGATTTAATGTGCTAATCATCAGACTTTAATAAGTCTGATGTCAATTCTTATTGTAATTGTATTGAATTACATTTTTTTCTTATATTAATTACCATATATATATATATAAACGAGGGTAACTCTGAAATTTTGAGACAGTGGCAAATGACAAACGCAGGAAAAAAAAAAAATATCCGTTGAATTTGTAAATTTGAACTCTTCTATTGCGGCAGACGATAATTTGTGGCAACAATTTCAATTTAGCTGTCGTAGAATAGATTTTGGATGAAATGAAAATGGAATTGATGCGAGAGCATTATCATGCTATGATTTTCTATGATTTTAAAGTGGAATTAAATCAAGAAGAATTCCTACAACTACCATATGGAGACGAAGCTCCATTTCGTGCAACTGTATTTAGCTGGTTTGTAGAATTTCGTAAAGGTCGAAGTTTTAAGCTGGATCAAGACACACACAGGAAGACCTTCATCAGTTGTAATTCCAGAAAATCTGTCGACCATACGAAAAAATGTTAGTCCATGATAATTGCTGCACTTACCAAATGATACAGAAGAAATTTAACATTGATCCGCAGCTATATATATAATTATTCATGAAGAACTGCATATGAAAAAAATTAGTTTTTCCTTGGGTTCCGCATAACTTAACAGAACACCAAAAAACGGAGCTTGACAGAATCTGCAAAGAAACCATAAAATTATTTAACGATGGTGGACACCGCTTTATTTCTAAAATTATAACTAGTGATGAAACATACATACCGTTTTTTGACGTTCCAACACGACTAGAAAGTAAAGTATATGTCTTTGAAGATGACCCCAAACCAATAATGTTGAAAAGACAACGAGCAATGAAAAAAACAATGTATTCCATTTTCTTCAGAAATGCAAGGAACTGGTCAAAGCCATCAAGCTGGAGGGACAGAAGACAGTCACAGCTAACTGGTAAACCACTAAGTGTCTTCTAGAAATTCTACAAGAATTGAATTTAAGGGGACTGACTCATGATTCACCATGATAATGCATCTTCTCATACGGCAAGATCGACAGTCGAATTTCTTAAACAAAAACACATTAAAGTGATAGAACATCCACCCTATTCCCCTGATCTTGCTATGTGTGACATTTGGCTTTTTTAATCTCAAGAAAAATTTACGTGATCGTTGTTTTCATTCCGAAGATGAGATTGATGAGGTTTTAAAAGCATATTTTTTCATAAATTCCAATAAATGGATGGCATGAAGCACTTAATCTTTGGAAAATCGTCTGCAAAAGTCCATTGATGTTGGAGGGACTACTTTGAACACTCTTAAAAATTTGGTAAGTTAAACTTGTATCATTTAGCCGTATCAAAATTTAGAGTAACCGTATCTCAAAAATTTCAGAGTAACCCTCGTATATATATACATACATATATATATATATATATATATATATATATATATATATATATATATATATATATATATATATATATAACGGTATTGGGATTGAATAACTCATATTCCAGCTATTAGATTTCTGCATAAATCATCTTCTTATATGTAGAAATCTCTAGTATGTTAGCATATTTTAATGGAGATTGAATCATTACGTATAACTCATGAAAAAATATCAATATTAATAATTTAAATAAAAATAATAATTTTTGCATTTGTTAATTTAAGTAATTAGTTTCGGTGCTAAGCTGGCAAGGAACCCCAATATCAATATCAAATAGCTCAAGATAACCTGTTTGCGCCTTTTGTTTTCAATCGAATCGCAGTTTTCCCCAAATCCTTTATTTTTAGTTGATCTGTGAAATGATGCGTAAAAGTAATGGAAAATAACCAAGAAATAATAAACAAGTAAAGATTAAGTTTCCATTAATTAACACAATTTTAAAAAATTCATAATTTAATTTCATGTAAAAAGTAGTCAAGTAATAGTACGCAATTTTTGTAATAGATTGAAACAAAAGAAATATTACTCTTGTCTTATTTTTAAAGCATCACATTTAAATTAAAAAGGGAATGAAAACAATAATTAGATTTCTGTAAAAAGTCTTCCTGTAGAATATTTATAAATTTGATTGATAGATGACGCTACCAGAGAACATACGAAAGGGATGGCACACAGTGCAGTAATACTACTGTCTATTATTATTTTTTATTTTTAGCAAATGTAATCCAGAAATTGATAATAAAAGTAAGGAGAGTATTCTCCTGTCCAAGTGCCTCCCCCCCGACTCTAAACCCCAGCTTCGTGCCATGTTAGCGATCACCAAAATAGAGATGATCAATTGAAGTAACGTGTACAGCAACCTTTTTCATGACAATTTGTTCAATGTTTTTTATGACAAACTGTTATTCGATTTAAAATCCGCTTTTGACCAATGCGGGCATATATTGCGGAGTTTACGGGGATGGGGAGGTAAGGGGAGGAAGGTTTCACCACGTCCTTTCTTTCAAGTTTTTAGCGGTTTTAAGTTTCAGACTCTCCCATTTCCATTCCTAAGAACTCCAGCGTGTGGACATAAAAAAATCTCACCTCGTACTGTTATTTCGTTTCCATTAATTGTTAGCCCTTGGTCAACAAATGCTGATATTTGAAAAGTTTAGTGTAGCGAATTTTGTCATTTTTTTAATACTTTTTAAATTATAATATTACATACTTATCCTGGGGGAACAACCCTATAAACACTCGATTTATTACTACATTTACACATTTGATAAAGTAAATATAGAGGATACTTTAATTTCTAATACTTAATAATTTTTTATAATTTAAATGTTTTTTAAATTCCAATAATTCAAACTCACAAAATATCAAATAAACTATACAAGTTTTTATATTGTGTTTTTATCCTTAAAGTAGTGTGTTTCAGTAATGTGTAGAAAATTTTATTTCACAAACCTCGTAAATATTTCATGGATTTTGTAAACCATATTTACGTCACGTTTGATGTCATCAGATATGATACAGGGAGAGGAATTGACCTTTCTCACTCAGCGTTCTCTACAGTCTATAACCACAAGATGAACAATACATACCTCACATATCACCTGAGCCTCATCCTGCATTGTAAATAAGTAATATTCACTATAGTCTATCAAAATAACGGCTTCATTTGATGGTCAATTTTCTTTTTAAATTTTTTTAAGTGATTATTGTGATTTAATAATGAGCTTTTGATTTTGTCTAAATCATCAATTGAACTCTTCATCAGCCTATGTGCCCAACCTCTTTACATTCATTAATACAATTATGTCGTCATTTTTACCTTGAATATGTACTTTGAATATGTTAGTACATTTACTCTAGGAGGACACTGATCACAATGTTAATACATACATTCCTTCTTTGATTCTGTACACACTAACAATTGCACAATATTCTGATTATTCTCATCAATTTGTAATGGAATCAAAAGCAATTTTAAATTTTGATGAATTGTACATACACACATAGAATGGGAGTCTCCTAGCAACAACTAAAATACATCACTTTGGTTGAAAAGTACAAAAATTTAAGAAACTTAACTTCACATGAAGATACTCCTTTTGAAACTTGTATGAAATTCGCTAAAGTTATGGAAAATTAATAACTTTTTATTTGTACACGCTCGACATCTTTCATGCCAGACATAATTCTAAAGAGATCTTGACAATCATAAAAACTTATCTCTAAATCTGAGATTTCAAGTTTCAGTTTTTTTTTTCTACATTTAGAATCTGATTTAGTTAAAAATTCCTTTTCTTTAATAAGCATCTGAGCTGACGAACAGCATAATCATATGCACAAAATAATTCCTGTATTTTTTTTCCGTGTCCATATGAGTGAAGCGAGAATGAGGAATCATTGGATTTACTTTTTATGTATGAAGCAGATTTTAATTCATTTTCCATGATTTCTGTAAGCCTGTCCATATTAGCTGCTTTCACTTCCACGAGCTTTTTCAAGTTCTGATTTTTTTCAGGAATCTCAATGTCCTTCATTAACAGATATTTATAATTCTGGACAATAATCACTCTAACTTTTTACACAGATTTCTTGTGTTTTCCAAGGGGATCACAACATTCTTTTTGCAGAAACTCAAACTTCATTAAATATATACTGTAATACAGACAAATGATTTCAAGTTTACAGTAGATCCTGTTCTAAAATTCAATATATATTTGTCAGCTTTATACTGACATACTACTCTTTAATGCCTTTCTTTAGGATATAAATACATTTGTGACACTCTAATGTAAACTCCCAACACTACAGTTCCTGTCTTCCATTTTTCAAAAAACATAGGCAAAATAATGTTAGAACTATATTTTTATACTCATATAATGTCTCTTACTGGTTATTAAAATTTTGTCTTCAAGACAATGTATTTTTATGTTCTAAATTTTCTTGCTCCTCACCTCATTTCACATTTTAACGACGTTTTTGTTTTAGTTCTAGTTCCTATTTGGCTAACCGGTGTCATGTGACTTCTGAACAAGTTGTTCATTGGTTCAAAAAAATTACTAGATAACTAATTATTTCTAATCATACTTAAGAAAGGTAAGATTAGTTAATATTACGGTAAAGAACAAAAACCTGTAACTACTATTTGGATTCTCGTTATTATATTCTGGTATATATTAAGAATATATACCAGAATATGTACTATCAAATAATAAGAATACATATATTAAGAATTACATTAAAATTAAGAATATTAAGAATTAATATATTACATATATTAAGAATATGTACTATCAAAATAACAGTAAGTAATGCTTTAGATTATGCAAGATTGCTGCAATACTTTTTTTTAAATGAGAATCTTAGGTTTTACGAGAAAATAATAATATAGCTCGCTGACAGCGTTTTTCAAACAAATCACAGAAAAATATGTTTTAACGTCATAGTACCTGTATAAGAAATATAAACACCAAAACAAATTAAATGATATATAAATATCATTTAATTTATTTTGTTAATTTTTATGTTATCATTTCTCAATATTAATATAAATTAATATTAAGAAATGATAAACATATTGAGGTTTACTTAAAATGTATGGATGAGGGCATTATACCTTTCCCTCGCATTGATACCTCATTTTTATATTAAATTAAACGTTTCACAAAAAAAAAAAAAAAAAAAAAAAAAATGCTTATATTATTTTAGTAATTTTTCCAGCACACTTATTTTCTTTTTATATACACATAGAAATTTCCTATACTTTTTTCTGAAAACTGTATGCTTTCATTGACAAATATGTGAATTTCAAAGAGATCGACGGATATGTGAGAGAAGTGGAAAATATAGTGCACAGCTAGGCTTAAATGAAAGTCAAAAAAAAAATAATAACTTGGTTAAAGTTTCAGGCCTAGTAAAACTGAAATTAGATCCTCCAGAGAGAAAATATTTCATCTTTTTAGTTACCACGAGTAAGGAGATTCATTATACAAGTTTCATCAAAATCTGAGAATATGGGTGTCATGTGACCCATCTGCCAACTTAAACCTTAAAAAATCAGTAGTTCAAAGTGAAACACCATTATTATGTGAATACTTATATTTTGCGAATAGAATATGATATTAAAATATAATAGGCACTCTTTAATCCAGTAGGGTCCGTACCAATATCGGATTAGCAAGCACTACTATCACTAATACTCCTGTCTTAAGAGAAAGCATTTTAGATAAAAAAAAAGTTTTAGCGATTGAAGCATATTCATATTCAATGTATTTACGCGCACTCTTACTACCTGTTGGATGATACAAAATATCTGACAAATATCAGTAGCATTGTGTCTCCATCTGTCGGCGAACGTAAACGGATTCCCAAATCCATACGACAGCAGATTCGATCGTTACCGGATTATAGAATGTGCCGAACTATCAATGCCGGATTAAAGAGTGGTTACTTTACTGCAAATTATTAATAGGTATTATAGGTGAAAATCTACTCATTATATAGCTTTGAAATAATGTACTTATGTTTGTTGACTTATAACATATGTTAACTATTTTTTAATGTAAAAGGCGATAAACAACGTAGATAGGGGATGGTGAGCGATGGCTCTAAAACGTTTATAAAATGTTATTAAATATATATATTCAATTTTAAATCACTGAGAATCGTTTTATAATGAAACGGAAGAATAACAAAATTTGTTGGCGTTTTTCACTACTTTTTCTGTTTTAAAATAAAAATATTTTGTAAAAGTGTGGTAAATCTCATGGGCCGGAAAAATATTCACGGCGCGCAAAGGCTTGGCCACCCCTGATCTAGATGCACTGTTTATTATAAAAACAATCCAGAAAGGAATTAATATTTATAACAAATGACAAAACAAAGCCAAACACATGATATATTTAAAAAAACATACTATGTTACAAAGATAAAATATTTCCTCATATAATTTATCAAAAATGTTCATTATAAATTTGTCATTAATTTAAAATGTCTTTTCAGAAAAGTAAAAACGACAAAAAATAAGAGCACTAACATGATACCCTGTAATTAATTCTATTTTATTGTTACATTGCCATAAAAATGTAACTCCTTGATTAAAAAAAGGACTAATTAGAATTTTTGCATGATTTGTAAATAAGCACCGGATGAAAAAAAGATATTTATACAGGGGTAAAATGGAATTTTTACAACTTTTGGATTTCCCTGAAAGTTTTGCTGCTTTTTTTTTTGTATACGTCACAAATGTGAACCAGTTCGTCTGAGGATGACCTTCACGAAATCATTTCTTTAGATTTAACAAGTAATACAAAAAAAAAAAAAAAAAAAAAATTAAGTCAATTCCTACTTTTTTCCCACAATATTGTAGAAAGTCCTTTATAAATGATTTTCATTCATTTTTTTTTTAAGTTTATCTGGCGCCATCTATTAGTAGATACATGCAACTTAAATCTAAAAAAACTAAAATTAATTAATTAAATTTAATGAATGAATTAATATTTGAAAAAAGTGTATCAATATCCAGTGTCATCCACTACAAGTTAAAAAAAATGCATTTGAACTTGAGTGGATGAATAAAAAGTATTTTATGAACGATTGAAAATTTGAACAAGATATATATAGGGAGAGTGTTAGCTAATAGAAGGAATTGAAAAAGATATGCATTATGATAGTGTCCATGTAAACTGGGGATACATAGACCGCGACCTGTCTTGTAATGTTTCGTTTTATTTTAATAAAGTTATAAAATAGATCAGATTTGGATGAAAATTAAATATCAGACATGATCTGTTGGCGTTAAACATGGATTGTTATTATATTAATTAAATTCAGACTCTTAGTTGAAGTTGTTAGAGCTTTTGTTTCAACTTACACCTGCGAATAATTTTTTTCTAAAATGAAATTGACTAAAAATGACGGACGCTTACCTGCAACACCCATTACGATGTGCAAATACCCAAAGTGAGATAGATTTTCAAAAGCTAAGTGAAAGTGTGGAGAAGCAAATATCGCACTAGTCAAATAAATGTTTTTCAATGATTTCAATTTTTTTTTATTTCGTTTATATTTATATTTTCATTTTTAGTGTTAGATAATGTGCGTTTAATATCATTATTATTATATTATCTATGTTTACATGTATTCAAAAATTAACTGTCAGAATTATGAGAAAAATTAACTTTGATTTTAAAATAATATTCTAGCGCAAACAAACATCGCACTAGTAAAATAAATATTTTTTAATGATTTAATATTTTTTTTATTTCGTTCATATTTATATATTTCATTTTTAATATTATATATTTCTTTTTACAATGTATGTTTAATATCATTATTATTATATTGTCTATGTTTGCATGTAAGAATAATAGTGAATACAAAAATAATAACTCATTATGTTTTAATTTTTCACTCCAAAAATGTCTATAGTGAGTCTAAATTTAATAGAGGGATATATAAAAAACATAAATAAACAAAAAAACATAAATATAATTTTATGTATTATATATTTCGGAACGCGGAGTTAGGATGCATTTCCAAAGTGGTTCGCAAGATCATTTGGATTGGCCACCCCTGACAATCCATAACTAGATTAAATTGCACTATTTAATAAGATAATAGAAGAACTATAATTTATGTGGTTTAAAAAAAAAAAAGTCTCACCAAGGGAAAAAAAAAAAAAAAATCTGATCTTGCAACAATTGTATAAAAATATCAACGGTGAATAATTCTCTCACGGTTCTCTAAAATGCTGCTTCTTAAAATGGGGGGCCTGACTTCCATGGGGTCCAAAATAATATGGAGAATCGCCCTCTTTTAAACTTTTGTTATTTTGTTTATTTTTCTTTTTTAAATTTATTTATTAAGTTAAATAATGTTACAATGTTGTCTTCTTATTTTCACTTTTTACATTGCTTACAATGTTGAATTGATTCACAATGTTTACAATGTTATGTCTTACAGAATTGTATTGCTTTACAATATTTTACACTGTTGCATTGTTTTACAATGATGTGCATTGTTGTATTGTTTTACAACGTTGTACAATATAAATAATGCATTCACATTCATTTAGTTCTTGTCATTTTGTTTATTTTTCTTTTTAAAATTTCTTTTTTTTTTTTTTAATTTAAATAATGTCACAATGTTGTCTTTTTATTTTCAATGTTTACATTGCTCACAATGTTAAATTGATTCATAATGTTTAGAATGTTGTGTTGTCTTACAGAATTGTATTATTTTTACAATATTTTACCCAGTTGTATTGTTTTACAACGTAGTAAAATATAAATAATACAATCACATTCATTTAGTTCTTGTCATTTTGTTTATTTTTCTTTTCAAAATTTATTTATTAATTTAAATCATGTTACAATATTGTCTTTTTATTTTCAATTTTTACATTGCTTACATTGTTAAATTGGTTCACAGTGTTGTGTTGTCTTACAGAATTGTATTGTTTTTCAATATTTTACACGTTGTATTGTTTTACAACGTTGTAGAACATAAATAATGCGTTATTTAATTCTTGGCATTGGGATATTTATTGGGATATTATTGTTTTTGGATTTATGGTCAAAGATGGCTTATTACATTTATGTTATTACTTATATAAACTTCATATAATGTTGCTTTCATATTTTCATACATTATGGATGGTCTTGGATTATTGTTTATTATATTATTATTATTTATATTATTATTATTATTATTATATTATTATTATTATTATTATATTATTATTATTATTAAAAATTTTAAATTTGAAAATTTGAAAATAAATTACAAACCAAAAAATTTAGGAACCACTGCTTTTATAGAGCACCACAGACCTCCAATTTGAGGACAACAGTCTTCAAATTGCAGCAAACACAAGCTCCCCATGGAAAAAAATCTTAGATTTTTAAGATGCAGCTTATTTATGGTTGTAATTATTTATAATATAGAAGTAATCCATTTTTGTATTCACTATTATTAAGAGAATTTTCAAAACTCGCTTTTAAAATGTTTTGATTCGAAGATAACAGATGGCGCTGCAATATCTACCATGGCTGGCTTTTTCCGTCATTCAAAACCAATTAATCTCATTGGACATTTCTATTCTAGTAATCAAGTATACATAACAAGGAAGAGTATGTTAATTTCCTTTCTCCTACCGATTTCTCGTGCACACATTTTAAAGCTATTTAAGAAAACGAAATGACTAAAAAGCAGGGAAACTTTTCAAAAATCACCTCTATCGAATGATGATATTAAATTGCCAGACGTACATCGGATTTCGTTCCATTCAGATTCGGACACATCTCTGTTTTTCTTTTAATCTCTTCGAAATTCATTCTTGCAATCTGTTATTTATTTTACGTTCAATTGCTTTGAAATAAGCTCCGGTTTTGCTTCTATATCAGATCTTTTTATCTGATCTTGATTTATAAAGATTATAATTTATAAAGATTTATAATAATAAATATTGATTTGTAAAATATTTTAAAATCTATATTAACATTCCGTTCCGAATGTTTAGAACATTGTAATATCAATAAACTGCAATTCTAATTTATAATTTCAGTCTCGCTTACCTCAACAAAATAAAAAAAAAAAAAAAGAAAGAAAGGAAATTTAATTTGTAAAAGATTAAAATGAAATTAAAAGAATGGTTACTACACTAAGAAGGGGGAAAAAAATTTCAGGATTTTTATCAAATGCATTTTTTTAAAATCTGAATTGAGATTCAATTAATTTACTACATTAGTATTAACAATTCCTTTGCTAAGCAATCTTTCTAATTTGTGAATTAAAGGAAATTCCTTTATTTTTATTTGTATCACATTTACAGCAGACTAGCTGATAAAGCACGACATACAATAAAAACTTTACTAACTATTTTTAAATAAAAGTTATAAGTTTGTAGGCTTCATGACATTAATAAACTGCCATCCAATTTCTGTATAATATTATTCGTATATTTTTGGCTACGCACCAGATAAAAAAATCTTACAACTCCATTTTTTTTTTTTATTTTAATTTCAGTGATTTGGGAAGGATAAATAAATTTTATAGAGAGATTCTGTCATGGATTTGCAAAATTAGTGGTCATAAAATATTGCGTTGGTATATCTAGTTACGTTTCAAATTGTAAGAGTTTTTATGAAATACTTTTAAAAAATACTCCTTCTATTATTAAACAACAATACACCCCATAAAACAATGGAGAAGAAAGGGATAGTTGAGTCCTTTTTTAAATTTTTCATAATTTCTTACAACAAAATGATATATTGTCATGGATAATTTGATATCTTCCCCCAAAAAAAAATATCTAAAAATAATTTTCACTTAAATAATTTCTTTTGCCCAATGAATGTTTACTGTCAGTTTTCCGCAAGAAGTCGAAGGACTCTCAGTTGTGTCTCAGGAAAAGAAAAAAAAAATTGTAGTTAAACTATTAACATTAGGAATTAATTAATTATTATGCATATTATTTAAGGAGAAAAAAATGGGGAAAAAAAGGCTTTAAAAGCGTAAATTTAGAGAAAACTAAGAACAAACATTCCATATTATATTTTTATTGCCTTATATAGCAATAGTTTATAAATATTTTATTTATTTATATTCATATATGTTTGCCTGCTATTGACTGATTTCAGTATACCTCTTTTTCATTCAACGCCGACATGAAAATTCAACTTTAAATCATCAAAGTTCAGAAATAATTAAGTTCAAACACAAATTAATGTAAACAAAACAAATAATTAAATTCAAACATAATTAGTGTAAGCAAAACAAATAATTCAGTTCAAACACAAATTAATTTAGCAAAACAAATAATTTAGCTCAAAACAAATGAATTTAGGCAAAACAAATAAATCAATTCAAACACAAATTAATGTAGGCAAAACAAATAATTTAGCTCATAACAAATTAATGTAAGCAAAACAAATAAATCAATTCAAACACAAATTAATGTAGGCAAAACAAATAATTATTAATTTTACAGTTGGAAAGCATTCATCATATACACACAAAGGTTTAACACATCTTTTAAAATGAAAACCGTGAACAGGAAACATATATTGAAATTCAGAAACGCTTTACTTTTTGTAGGCCTATTATAAAATACACACCATACATTTGCCTGCATTTTTGAAATTATACAACCTTTAAACTCTTTTAAAACATAGTAAACTTTGTAAAAAAATGTTGGACAAACTACATAAAAAATATAAAAATTTTACTATTATAACTATGTAATGCTACACGGAAAAAAAAAAAACTCCTTAAATAATTCCTTCATACATCTAATTTCCTTGCATGAATGGTTGAGCCATGTCTCCTGTATCTCCAAACTCAGTGTCACAAGTATTCTCACTGTATCACGTTTTCATTCAATAAAGCATGCAGCTTTTTCAACTGTTTTGGATTTAGAATGTATTATGAAATTATAAGTATTAATTGCATCAAGAAGATTTAAACAAAATTTTGATTGCCAAAAATATCAAATATCACACTCCTGAATATTAAATTTGTAAAAAAAAGCTATGGATCATTTTTAAAATTGCACCATGATGTGCGATTTGTTTTACACATGTGCAGAACTACATTTTCAGATGTTGCCAACGTTAAAAAGAAAATTTAATTGACTATTAAGAAAATAAATCCCCAATCTCCTCTACATTAAAAAAAAAAAAAAAAAAAAAAATTCTTATGTTAAGAATGGTCATCAACTCGATCGCATACAACAAACAATCATTACATTTTTATTATAAATAGCAAACGGTGTGGTGCGGTTTGCTATTTATTGTTTCAATTTCGATAACTATTTTTCCTGAATAATAATATTATTTACAATTTTAAAATTGCAAGCAAATGAGAGTTTAAAAATGTAATTTAAGATTTTGAATGAGAAAACTGATAGTGTCTCTTCATATTCATTCAATATTGTCACTCTTGGAAAACTGTAAAATATTTATAAATATGCTCTTTTATCATGCAATTAAGATTTCTTAATTTCAGTTTTTAAAAATTAAACTCATTCGTTCATTAATTTATTTTTTAACACATATTCTATTTCAGAACATATATGAATTCAAAACTTATCCGAAAAAAAGGTACACTGTACTTTTTTTTTTTATCCAGTAACTAAGTAAGCACTGATACAGTTAAAAGCAATAATTGTTCTAAGAATTGATGTTTCAATTTTTCTTCTCTGAAGAATTATAACATTACAATGCCTTGTTATAACTATGTAATACATTGTTATAATAAGTTAAAATTATAGACGGTTATTTAATTAAAAAATAACTAATTAAAATTTTTCGTCATTTTTTTCACGAATCACCAGATTAAAAAAATTATAAATTCAGAGAGAAAAATAACTTTCAAAGTATTGCACTTTTAATTTATAGAAATGTATGGTATGGAAATACATATGTATAAAAATTGTATAGAAATACATATGTATAATAATATTATATGAAATTGTATAGAAATACATATGTAGAGAAATTTTTATTTTTATTTTTTGTTTTTTAAGCTTCTGATATCTTAATAAATTAGCCTTGAAAATAAAATTATATTTTTACCGTTTCTTCAGTAAAACCTAAAAATTATTATTATTATTATTATTTTTAGGAAAATTAACATTTGTAATATATATATATATATATTATTATGCACAATAATTATCTATCTATCTATATATATATATATTATTTATTATTATTATATATAATTTAGTTTTATATTTGCTCAACTACAAGATGAATGGTGTAATAATGAGTTTTGAATGATTTTTATTGATTAATTCAAAATTTAAAGTGCTTCGAAAAATGATACAATTAATCAAAACCATCAGAAGATTAATTGTTTCGCAAATAAAAGGATCCTTTTGTTTAAAATATTATCTTTAAAAAATTTAATTTAATAAGAAATGTTTTTAAGTGAGTAGTACATAAACACTTTAACTTGGTTACCTCCCCTCGAAATCTGCTTTATTAAGCCAGAATGTTGTCATGAAATTTAAACCCATTTTTATAGTATTTTTTGTGGTTTATTATTTAATTTATATCAGCAATACGGATTTTTTTTTTTTAAAAATAATTGTATTCAAAATATTAGATTGAAAGAAAAAAAATATAACCCTACACAGGTTTTTTTTTTATGTATTGAAATAATATGATTAATAAATTGCAAGGATTTTTTATTTTTTATGTAAGCAATGGCATTTTCGAAACATTTTATCTTATTTGTCCTTGAATAGCAGCCAGAATTCATGAACCTGATTTTGTGAACATTTTTCAACCGGGTATGACGGATCCATCAGAGAGTATAGGATGGGCTTCCACCAAAAACTAAAATCTCACATCATAGAACAACAGTCCTTCAGAAATGTGAATGGGCAGTAGATCAAGCTTCTACGACTGGAGATTTTAGAATCTAATGCAAAACTACTTTAATTAAAAGTAGGGAGTAAAAATTAAAAGGATGAATTATATTTTCCTGCTGAACTCCAATCCTCAAAATTTGGGGAATTCGAAGCTCTTAAAGATATTGCATTACGGACACAGAACACATGTAGTTCTGGGAATAAAAACAGAAAATGTAAAACTGTGGCGGAGGATATTGAAGAGCTGCGAAACTATGAAAATGTCATTATCATTTTTTTTCTACCCAAAATTTCTTCTATAATCTAATTTGAAGAGGTTTAGTGTTTTATTAGAGTTTTAGTGGCTTGTTGCGATATCACTGAAAAGGAGATTGAAAAAAGAACCGAACACCTATTTTGTATGTTTACTGGATAAATGTTTATTAATTATCCATTTGCATCTGTTTTTAATTTTCTTTTCGTTAGCCTGTATTGAATAAGCTTTTGTTTATTCAATCTATGTAAATAAAAGACAATGCTTGCGTCCTATAGACTCATCACAGACTAAAGAAATTTCACAGTTTGTTGTCATGAGTTCCGGGAGTCGTTTAGAGAGTGGTTTGAACGAAATCCGATGGGTGACGCTGTCGTTTTTACAGTGTTAATTGAATATTAATTCCCCGCTCCCTCACCTCACATTAAAGATCCTGATTTATTTGAAGAGATATTTTGACACTTAGTAGGTTTTATGATACGATCAAATTAAAAGCCAAAAAACAAATATTTCTTAGAAAGTGCCTTTGATTAAAAAGAATTCCTTTGGTTGTACATCAAGTGAAGAAAAAGTCTTAAAAAAAAAAGTTTACGTGTTCGAAGCATTTAAATATTGGATTACTTTTTGTAGTGAGAAATAAAAAAAAAAAAAAAAATGTGGTAATTAACTGGCATTACATTTCGAAACACATGTTGATGATATATAATAAAAACAATTGTTTTGTTCAAAAAAAAATATTCAAAATACTTAAATATGAATATAATATATATTAATGAATTAAAAATAATGTCCCCTAAAAGAGAGAATTTTGTTCCGAGACATTGAACACCAAAAAAAGAATGAACGAGTTACCGCGCAATTGGATCCACATACGTAAACCAACAATTTAACAAGTTGTAGAATATATATCTACACACACACACACACACACACACACACACACACACACACACACACACACACACACACACACACACATATATATATATATATATATATATATATATATATATATATATATATAACAAAACAGCAATGTAATAGAAAACAAGTAATATAAAGAAAATATTTTAAAGTCAATTCCTACTTTTTTTTCACTCTATTGCAGAAATTCCTTTATAAATCATTTTCATTCATTTTTTTAAGTTTATCTGGCGCCATCTATTGGTAGATATAGGCAACTTAAATCTAAAAAAAACTAAAATTAATTAATTAAATTTAATTACTGAATTAATATTTGAAAAAACTGTATTAACATTCAGTGTCATCCACTACAAATTCCAATAAAAATATATTTGAACTTGAGGGATGAATAAAAGTATTTTATGAACGATTGAAAATTTGAACAGGATATATATAGGGAGAGTGTGAGTTGATAGAAGGAATTGAAAATGATACATTTTTTTACGCTAGATTACAATTAAGAAACACTTTTACACGTAATAGACGGTTTTCATGTATCTATTAAAGAAAATAATTAGATAAATTGCTAGAAAAATTAATTCTAAATCTAATATAAGAAAAAAATTCACAAATTCTTGTATTATTTTTTTTTAAATGTAAATCTTGTCATTTTTATGTGATTTAAATTTATTTGTTGCTAAATATGGATATATATATATATATATATATATACCCATATTTAGCAACAGCGGAGCATTGTACAGAATGGCTGAATCTATCCGTTTGTGCTTCAAAGATTATGAAATGGGACGGCATGTGCTCTGATGGATTTCAGGGTGCGTCATCTGGCGTAAGACAGCGTCACTACAGTTGGAGAAGCACTTGAGGAGACGCGCAAGGAGCCGTTACGCGAGTGGGCGTACTTTTCTACCGTCAGTGAGCCGTGCTTTCGGGCGACCCTTCTCCGGAGGACGGAAAGTGATGCTCTCGTTATTTTAGAGATACAGTGTCTTTAAAGTAGCGTGATTTTCCTAATTTTTCGTCGTAATCGTTCATTTCTAACCTATTTATTATTATTATTCTATCCTATTGTATGTTATGCAAGCAAGCAAAATAGAACGTGTCTCTATTTTAAAAACAAATAAGTATTGCGAATCCCTTAATGCGCTGACTTGTTTTTTTTTTTTTTCTTCTAATGCAATTGGCAATACAGAGACAGTTATTCTGTATGCCCTAAACAAGGGCTGCACCGCTGTTACTCATTTAGCACTGCACTACCCATAGAGCACGTGTGTAACTTGAAGATAGGCTACGGATGAGAGTCACACTACCCCCACAGCGCTCTACGATATTATTAGACCGGGACGTACGGTTTAAAGTGGATTTCGAACCACAGCAGACATCCATGACACCGCCGGGACTCAAACCCGAAACCTATGCTGGGATAAGTTTCGAGAGCCGCTCCACCTCCACGAAAGTTAATAATTAAAAAGTTAGAAAGTGCAATTGAAGAAAATTAAAAATTTTAATTCATTGTTAGTATTAAATTAAATTTAATGTGTTAGTATTAAAAATTGAGCAGAATAAACAGGAAAACTGAAATAACTTATCAATTTCCTTTTATGGTGTGGGAAGATATGTTATGACTTCTTTCACGAATGGAAATGAATGTTAAGAGACGGTTCAACTCAACTTTTATAAATGCAATGAATACTTAGACAGTACTTTGAGAAAATTGAAACAACGATCTGTTTCCGCCTGAAAAAGCCAGAGCACGTGTTTTGATAGAGTTAGTTAATCTTAACAACACGTACTTCATTTTAAATTTTTAAACGCACGTCATTCAAATCACTCGGAAAAGGAGTGCTGGTTTCAAATAAAAATTTTTGAAAGGAATATTCCTCGAAGGATATCAAAAATTTCAGGAATATGAATTTTTCTCCCCATCCATCTTTCAAAGAAACTACAGAGTTCATGCCACGAATGACATTAAACCAGAAAATAAAATTTATTATTATTATATATTTTTATTGGCATCTTTCAATGGTCCTAATGGTCCAATTTTTAACTGAACTTTTGTTTATTTTTTTTTAATTCTTTTCATGAAATTTTTTCAATAGTATATATTTTATTAAAACTCTTTTAAAATTAAATAAATATGAATTTAAGTCAATAATCTTGTAGTTGCAATGTTTATCCACATTTGATATTAATTCTGATGAAGTTGATTAAGAGACATTGGTTCTTAACGGAACTCGGTAAATGAAAGTTGCCAGTTCAATATTAGGTTCACCCTTGATAAAATTGCAAAAAAAATGAAAGAATTAAAATGAAACAAATAAGGATCCCTCGCACATGCCTTTCAAAATAATTTTTTTTTTTCTAATGCATCTGGCAAACACTTAGACAATTGTCTTTGATGCCTTAAGGCAAGAGCTGCACCGACATTACACTTAGCATTATCAGGGAGGTGAGTGTGGCTTGAAAAATAAACTACGGACGCTGAGTAACACTACCCCCGCAACGTTCTACCATATTGTTAGCCCGGGACCTACGGTTTAAAGTGGATTCCGAACCACTGCAAACCTCCAGGGCACCGCCGGCATTCGAACCTGAAGCCTGTGGAACCGCCATTCGGCAATTCGCCATTCAGAAAAGACGACGAAATACAGAAAAGATTTAAAAAAATAAATAAATAAAAGGAATAACAGGAAATAAATGCAGTTTAAAATGTAATTATTTCAGCAAATAAATGGACATTTAACATAAATAATAAGATTATAATAAAAATATATAAATATTAATATGTTACAAGATTTGAAGTGGAACACGGCATTGGTGGAATAGCACACAATTCGGAATGACTTGCAAGGAAATCTTCGATTCGAACATAACGATTTTACTAGTACAGATATATCCACTCATGCACCAGGTTTTTTTTTGTCTTGGGAGGATTCAACAAAATAAAAGCGCATCCGTTTACAATAGTTCAATAGGTCCTACTAAACTATAAATAATAGAAAATATGTTGATTATTTCACCAATAATTTTTACATGGCACTCATTGTATTTCTTCAAATACATAAAAAGAGAACATTAAAATTGAGAAATATTGCTCAAAAGATAATTTAATTTCTGAAAAAATTACATCAGCAGATTATGCATTAAAATTCTAGTCTAAGAGACATTATGTCTTAATGGAACTGCGTAAATGAAAGTTGGCAGTTCAACATTAGGTTTACCCTTGATAAAATTGCAAAAATGAAAGTTGTTAATTCAACATTAGGTTTACCCATGATAAAATTCTTTACTGTTGGCTAGCTCATCGATTACATCGTTTATGTCAACTTTACTATTTCTATAAATATTTAATGAAACTAAACCAAAAAAACCGTTGGATTCATCAACGCATTCAGGCGCGATAAGAGATGGACACTGATAAGAAAAATACAAATTCATTGAAATCTAAATATTTAACAAAAAAGAAATAATAAATGTGCTTGAATGGAAAGTATCCATAAGTTTGAACACGTGCACACATTTCACTTATGGGTGTGAAGCTCACGACCACCAAACACCTTAGGCGTGCATGCCCGGATGTAACCTGAAAAGCACTATTTGATGGATTCTGAAGTTTTTCTTTCTAATGCAGCTGGCAAACACAGACAGCTTGGTCTTGGATGCCTTAAGGCAAGTACTGCACAGACTTACTCGCTTTGCATTACCCAGGGGGCGCTTGTAACTTGAAGATAAGCCACAGATGCGGAGTAACAATGCCCCGCAACGCTCTACGATCCTATTAGACCGAGACCTACTTTTTAAAGTGATTCCGAACTACTACAAACAACCATGGCACCCCGGGACTCGAACCCGATACCTGTGGTACCGAGCGCCAGAGCGCTAGCCATTCGGCCATTCAGGCCCTTGGATTCTGAAGTCATGTGTTTAAATAACAGTCTTTATGGTTATTAAATAACTTTGAATTTAAGAAAAATGTAGATCATAAAATACCTAAAATGTACATTTTTCCAATTATCTCTCAGTTATAGATCTCAACAGTATTATAATTGATTGAGTTATAAATTGAATTATAATTGAAGTTCTTTTGTGTAATTTTAAATAGAATCAGTTTTTAGTAAGTAACGGTGCAGTCAATCGGACTAATGTTTAAAAAGAGGGGGAGCAATTCTTGCACAACTTCATGTTACATTTCAGTGTAATAATTAATTATCATTATCATTACCAATGGCGCAAGAGCCCCGTGGTGGACCAAGGCCGTCAACCTATTGGTAGATTTCGAAACAAGAGATGCTATATTTTTTACGGGTAGAGTTGTCAGCCCTACGTTCAACGCTCTGCAGTTATAATAGAGCGGGATCTACGGTGGATTCCAAACCACTACAAACATCCATGGCACCGTCGGGACTCGAACCTTTAATCTGTGGTATTGAGCGCTTGTTATTGCAAATATAATCTATAAGATTAAATTATTTATCTAGTTTAGTAGTTGAAATTTATAAATGTAATAATTTTTTTTTTTTTTTTTTTTTTTGCAAATGTAAAAATTTAACATTTTTAAATTAAAATATAGTATTAAAATAAAATTGCTTTTCTGTTTTTATGAAATTAGATCATTATATACAGATGTTTAGTGGTTTCATTGGTAATAAGCTTTTTTTGCACAATAATTGTATAAAATCTAAACTACCTTAAAAAAACATCATTAAGAATACCATCAGAGCCCTAAAAAAATTATATAATGTTTATAAATTACAATAATCTGTCTATAAATAAATTTATTAACTTTTTATTGAACTTATTATTGCATTCAGTCCCATGCATTTACTGGAAAAATTATTTTTTAACCAGTTGTTATATATTTTTAAAAAAGTATTTTCAGATCCGTTTTATATTTGTTTAGTGCTTTAGTCATACAACACAAAATTTGAATGCGTTTATTGATTCAGTTTGGTAGAATTTTTAATATTGAATAGCATTACAAGAAACGTTAAGGCAATCTCTTGAAGATTGAAATCCTCTCAAATGAAATGAATGTCTCGTTTATTGAATAAGATATTCAATTTCAGTTTTGAATTTTTGGGTTGAATTGAAGCTGTTTCAGTTTCACTGCCGTGTATTTTTATGAAGCTGTAGTTGTCAAGCATTCTTGAAAGTCAAAAGTCTTTTGAATAAAATCTAAAAGAAAAAAAAAAATTCGTAAGTATCGTCTGGAAAGAATGATTGGATATTCATAAAAATTGGGTAGTTCTTCTAAAATGCCTAAAATAAATTTCTTAGCTACTCGAAAAGAAAAAAAAAAAAATTTCTAACACAGGTCAAAATTTCTATTGAAATAAAATATTTCAAAATAATAATTTAAAAATAAATATTTTAAAATTCAATAATAAATCAAAATTCTGGAATAAATTAGGTTTCTTTAAAACTTAGCTCAGCTCAAGGGAATCATGGCTAATCTTGGATGGCTTCTTGGTTTGGAAATGTCATGGCTCAGTTGTAATCGCCATGAAACAATTTCGCTTTCCCACTTTGAAGAAATTTCCTACCTATACTTGCAATACTTTTTCATTTTCTTCAAATACAAATTTTGAGTGAAAAAATCTTCGTTTGTTATTAAAGGCATTTAAATAAACCATACTTTTTATACTGATGACATGAATGATTAGTGGGTGTTTCATAATTGTGGTTTTTACATTGACTAAACGACCTCTCTCTCCATTATGAAAAAAACTACAAGAGTTGGAAATCTATTACAACATTAAAAGATGTTTTTTTTTAAATATAGCTGGCAATACTATAGATAGTTAAGAGCTGCACCGACGTTACTTATTTAGCACTACCCAAGAGGCATGTGTAGCTTGAAGATATGCTACGGACGCGAGTAACACTGCCCCTACAACGTGTACAATCTTATTAGACCGAGACCTATGGTTTAAAGTGGATTCCGAAACATCTATGGAACAAGCGGGACTCGAACGCGAAACCTGTGTTACCGAGCGCCAGAGCGCGAGCCACTCGGCCATTAGGCCCCCTCGTTAACAAGATTCTATCAAAGATACATTGTTAAAAAGACTCCAAAATACTTGGAAGAAAAAGTTTTCCTATTTTCTCTCCTTACAAAATAAGATCTATATTTAATAAATAAACATGGTTAGTTGTATTTTCGAGACAGTCTTACAAGACTCTGGTAGTAATTATTTCTGGAAGCAATAGAATTTTAAAAAGCAGATAAAATCTTTCTTTAAAAATTACGAATGAGATATACAATGAGTTAAACAGACTCTTAATAAATCTTGTTATTGTATTTAAAAGCTTTAGAAATTATTTCTATGAAACTCTTTTTGTAACAAAATAAATTAAAACTCACACTTTTCGTAATGCCTTTTCTTTTTGCTTTCAATCTCATACATTTTTATGCGTCCTGATGGCTAAGTGGCTTGCACTTTGGCCGTTGATACCACAGGCTTCAGGTTCGAACCATGGCGGTGGCATGGATGTGTGTGAGTGGTTCGGAATCCACTTTAAACTGTAGGTCCCGGTCTGTTTAGCTTAAAACATGTACAAGATGACCGTAGAGCGACAAACCAAACCATGCATCTTTATATCCATGGGGTTCAAGATCGTTTGAGATGGAGGATTACTTTTAAATAAAATGGATATCAGACTAAATTTTTTATAAGTACTTTTTTTTTCTAATAATATTTAGAAATAAATAAGTAACAGTTCTTTTTTTTTTTTCGTTTGTGAGTAAAATTTTTTTTTTTTTTTCTCGATATTTTCAGTAATATATTCTTAGTAAGTTTCATTTTATAATAGTAAGAATTATACCAATCCTTGGCTGTAGAAGTACAACTATAATTTCCATACAAAGACGTTTCTAAGTTTCCTTTCACTTATTTCGTCCAAAATTTTGATTTTTCCGAACAAGAACAAGTATGACTGAAAAAACACAGAAATATTTTTTATTATCATTATAATTCTTGAATCCGCTGTATTTTTATCCATATTTCACTCTAAAACAAGTCACATTCGAAACACCAACTGAAAAATATTCAGATCCATTTTCAAATCCACGCAATAGTGTTATTTATTTATTTTTTAATGATTTTACCCAGGACGGAGAACTTCATACATCTTTAATATCTCTTTTATTTCCTGCACAGTCACCGGACGGGAAATAAAAAAAACTACTTCAAATGACAGCGCATAAAAATGTCAAAAAATACGCCGACTACTTCTTAATCAGCAATACAGACTTTCGAACGAACGCTAAAATACAGATTTTCTTTTTTTTTCCCCTAGCCGGCATATTCTCGCCAGCGAACGGCCGTCGAGATGGGTGTGGCTCTTCCGGGATGAGTCCGCCCCCCTCCGACGTCACCCGTGGAGCCGCCCAATGGACGCGTCGTCCCGTGCGCGCTCGACCGGCATCTGGGGTGCAGGGCTCAGTGCCTGTCTTGGCGTCCGGTGAGCGAAGGTGTTGCGTCTAGAGCGAGCGTCACTTGTGTTTTTGTTTACCCGCTGTTTTGTTGTTGTTCGCTAATCGAGACCCACGTGCTTTGTGTTCGCAAGGAGAGGTTTTCGGACTCATGATACGCGGATAGCCGATTTCGCAGATGCTAGCCAACACCTCCAACATCCTACAGATGTGCAGGTAAGCACTCCTACCACCCCTACTTTTGCATATCAGTTCGTGTTGGTATTTTATAATGAACTCGTTGTTGTTCTCCTTATGAGAATGGTGTTCAATGTTTCAGTAAATTTTACAAAATTGGATTGATGGTGAAACTCAACAAAAAAGCATCTTCAAATATTTACATTATTTTTTAAGGACACCTTGCTGGGTCATCCTGCAATGTGATAAAAATAACAAAATTTTTGTTCATTCTGTGTCCAAAAACAGGACGCTTTTTGTGCCTAGAATGCAGTTGGTTATGTCCTGGTTTGTTGTCCTTTGATTCAGTTGGGATTTGCTTTTCTGAGAATAAATCCACAAAGAGATTTTTTTTTCCTAATCATTGTCCTATATAGAATATATAATTATCTGAAAATATTTATAAATCCCATTTTAAAAAATATTATAATTTTTCTGTCATTATTATCGATTTCTATTTCATTATCATTTTTCTATCATTATTAACAATTTTTATTTTTATTATTTTCATCATTATCTTCCTACCTAAGCATCTTTCCCCTTTTAATGCTTTCGAAATTAATCTTAATTTTTGGTTCATTGAATTATTTTGACATTTTCCACTGACTTTTGATTCAGTGATTGCAAATACATTATAAGTGCCAATAAGAAATTTCAGTTTACCCAGTGCCACACGGATTCCTTGATTTTAAAATAAAACTTTGCTTGCTTCAAACTCTAGACCTCACACACAAAGTAGCTATCTTGACAAGGTTGTAAATAGAAAGGGGAGAAAATAACAAAATGTTCAATCTATTATATATTAATAAATGCAACGTATATTAGTAAACTTTGAATATATTCGTATGGGATTATTTATGTGCATGGTGGTATTGAATTTTTAAATCTCTATCTTATATATTTGCCCTCTGTGTGAAAAATACAACAATCAAAGAGATTGGATTGCTAGATTTTCATCCTAGACATAACAGCATTTCAATGTAAATTCTAACCCGAATCTATTATTCTCCATTTGTTTATGTAAAAATTTTTCAGTTTAATTAAACCCTAAAAATGCTGATACCTTTCATGTCAGACCTTTGATATTATAATTATTATTGAACTAATGCTAACGCTTAATTACCAGTAATAGTATGGAACTAAGAAAGTAGCAAAACTGCAGTGACTTTTGGCCTATTTCAGAATAATTTAAATAAATCCTAAATTTACTTTCCTTTGACATGAATTACAAATTCACTGATTGCTATTTGGAATTGCAATTTCCCGTTAAAAATATATGTACATAAAATGCATGCACTCAAAAATTTTTTAATTCAATTTTGATATATTTAATAATTTTTTTTTATATACTATTGATCTAGAAAATTATATCTAAGTGTAGGATAAGAAAGGCCTAATTTTGTATTAGTATGACTTAAAAAAAAAATTCCTTCTAATTTTTTTTTCTTTCGATTCTTCTTGATTTGCTAATTCGTTGAAAGTAAAAATTCATGTGCCCCTCACGTTTTTGCTGATAATGTTTTTTTTTTCACCTTTTTTCCTGTGATCATTCAATTTGAAGTGCAGGAAAGTTTTTGTTGATAATGTATTATTTTGAAATATATGTAGAACATATATGGGAAAGTTTCCTTTTTTTTTTTTTTTTTAAATTTGTTTGGTTTGTTTGAATCTTTAAAAGTGAAATGGAATTTTAAAAAAAAAATATTTGTTTTGATATAAAAGAACATCAGATAAATCAGATCAGATATAACATCATTTCATTTCAAAACAAGCATATTTTTTAAATTCCATCCCACTTTTAAAGACCTAAGCAAACCAAACAAATTTTAAAAAAAAAAACTTGATTTTCCTGTATAATGTAACATCTATTATTATTTTTAAATACAAAATTTTATGTTTAAATTGACTGATTTAAAATACTGGTCCGTTGTCTCTCTTGACTGAAAATAAGAGAATCCTTTTATCCAAAAATAAGTTACGCACATCTCATGTCACTTAGAACTCATAACGCAGCACACCCTTTGAACGAAGGAACACCCAATGTTCTTTTTGCTTTTAAAATACGGCCCCTTTTTGAATCCGTTTGAAGTGCCACTGTAGTTATTCAATTCACCTCAAATGAAATGTTTGAATCCCATTATTTTTAATTCAATAATAAAATATTTTGAATATTTTTTTCTACAAACACAATTGTTTTTAACATAATCCATCAACATGTGTTTTGCAATGTAATGCCAGTTAATTACCACATTTTCTATTTTTTACTGAAAAAGTAATCGAATATTTAAATCAAGGGTGGCCAACTCGCGGCCCGCCTTGCACATTTTTCCAGCTCGTGAGATTTATCATGCATTAAAAAATACATTATGTGTGCTTCCATATATTCAAAAATTAACTCTCAAAATTATGAGAAAAAAAATTAACTTTGATTTTGAAATAATATTCTTACGCGAACAAATATCGCACTAGCAAAATATATATTTTTTAATGATTTCACTTTTTTTTGTATTTCATTTATAGTTATATATTTTTTATATTTCGTTTTGAGTGCTATATATTTCTTTTATAATGTGCGTTGAGTATCATTATTATTATATCATCTATGTTTACGTGTAAGAATAATAGTAAGCACAATAATAACTCATTATGTGTCAATTTTGTCTGGAGTGGGTCTACATCTAATAAGGGCATGTATAATTTTATATGCGACCCGAGGAGTTAGGATGTATTTTCAAAATGGCCAGCAAGAACATTTGGGTTGGCCACCCCTGATTTAAATGCTTCGAATTGGAAGTCTTTTAAATATTTTCTCTTCATATGATGTACAATCAAAAGAATTCTTTCTAATCAAAAGCGCTTTTCTAATATAGTTATTTGGTTAAACTTTCTAATATAGATATTTGGTTAAACTTTCTAATATATATATTTGGTTAAACAGTCTAATATACTATATTTAGTTTGCACTATTTTTGGTTGACTTTTAATTTGCCCATGTAATAAAATATACTCCGTGTCAAAATAACTCTTGAAATAAATCAGGATTGTTAATGTATAAAATAGAGACATTACCCACACTTCAGGGAACAATTAGAGGTCATTTTTTAAATTCATGATCATTGAAAATGATCATTTTTGGTAAATTTTTATTTCATATTTATCTAAATATATAATAATTATATAATATTTATCTAAATGAATTTTTTATTTAATATTTGTCACCCCTCCACTCGAGAAGTCTTGCTCAAGAAAAACATGCTTTTGTAAGATAATATGCATAAATATTTATTAAAATTAACTATTAAGTTACTTTTGTACAATTAAAGATTATAAGTAAAAATATCAATTTGTCACGAAATTGTAACGTGTCGCATACAGTTAAAATTTTTAATTTTTTATGAACATTAGCGTCACTCATAGTGATAGAGAACAACCGATGCAGTACTCTATTGCACTATAATCCATATACTATAAAATAAATGTATCTAACATCTTGCACTGTCAATTAAGTATATGTAATGTATCTAAGTTCAGTTTTGTAAAAGCTCGAGAAGTTGAATTATGTAGCAGTCGTCGTTATCTTAAAATTTCTAAATGAAATATAATAAATGTGTTTCATAGCTGAATATCCCACCAATGAATAAATGAAAATAGTGTAAAGAGTATTTTATATGAAGAAATTTGAATATTAAAAATAATTAAATAGGAATTTGAATTATTGTAAATTTATGAAAATGATATGATATCTTCTTCAAATAAATTAATAAGAAGTTTTGTGTTTCCACAGAAAGTTTCAAAAGATGAGAGGAATCTTTTAATTGGGTTTGGCTCATTTTGTAATTCTAGAAAAAAATATTCCGTAAAGGGTTTTAAGGAGAGTTTGCCTTTTGGAGATTTTAAGGCGAGAGCCTGATGGCCAATTAGCTAGCACTCTGGCCTTTGGTACCACAGGCTCCAGGTTTGAATCCTAACGGTGGCATGGATGCTTGTGAGTGGTTCGGAATACACATTAAGCAGTAGGTCCCGGTCTAATGAGACCACAGTGTGCACGAAATTACCGTAGAGTGACAAACCAAATTTAAAACTTTTCCAGTAATTCAAATGAACAGCGGATTTGAATAATCATAAAGTTAAAAACAGACAATGAAATATTTGAAAACCAAAAAGAGCAACTGATTAACCTGCAAAGAGCAACTGATTACCCTGCAAAGAGCAACTGATTTACATACATTTTTAATATTTACAAACATTAAAACATACAGCTAAAGAGAAGCGTTTACTGACAACTGAGAATTTTTGGAAACTATCTCAATCAGAAAAAAAAAGGAAGCTTCTGTCTTTCGCAAATGTGTCCATGGATTTTCAGATAAAAGAATGTCTCGCTGTATTATTGCAGATTTCTGCTCTTTTCCAGCGACAGTTTCTTATGAAACATCGCGCGGCCATGTGGCAACCAGGCCGCGCTCTGGCCTTTGGTATCACAGACTTCAGGTTCGAATCCTGGATGGATGTTTGTGAGTGGTTTGGAATCCACGTTAAACGGTATGGGCCGGTTTGTTTATCCCTCGTGTGCACAAGATGATAGTAGAGCGACCAATCAAGCCAAACTGTGGAAAATCGCTATCATAATGTCATAATTTTTATTAAATGTACTTAACTATACAACACCGATACTTTATTTGGTGATTAAGAGAAAATAAAACATAGCTGTGGGATGTTTTTATGCGAGCGTTTATTTACGAATCATGAGAAACAACATTTATAAAACATTAAAACATATAGATAAAGAAAAACATTTACTGACAAATAAGAATTTTTGAAAACTATCTCCATCTGCAAAAAGAAACTGCTATCTTTCGTGTATGTGTGTCCATGGATTTTCAGATAAAAGAATTTCTCGCTGTATTATTGCCGATTTCTGTGGTTTCTTATGGAACATCGCTCTCATAATCTCATAACTTTTATTAAATGTACATAACTATACGTTTATTTGTGATTAAAAGAAAATAAAAGCCTAGCAGTGGGATGTTATGATCAGTGTGGGACGCTTTTATGCGAGCGTTTACTTACGAATAACAACGCCCTGGCCCATTTGATTTCATTTGACTTATGAAACGAATCGGCATCATCTGGCTATCCCATTCAGCTGTAACCACTACGAGCCTTCTGAGTGAGCGCCTCCCGGCGCATCGGCCGCCGCTCGCCGTCTCGGTGCGCGATTTCACGGTTGGTCGCGCGTGACAGGGTTCGCTCTTTCCCCGCGACACGGAAGGATCGCCCTTAAGACGGCACCTTAAAACGACTGGCAAAAGGAGCAGGACGGAAAAAAGAAAGAGGAGTCATTGAAATGTTACTGATTCCTTTCAGAGCATTACATTTTACTGATTCTTTTTCTACTTTTCTTTCCCTCCCCACTTTTTGCCAAAATTGTTTTCTGATTTGTTGGCAGGTTGAATAAAAAATTTTTTTAAATAATTTTTAGAAGGGTTTTTAACGAGTTATCTGACAGAGCATTTTTGTATTGTAGAAAAAATTGGTATTTCCTACAAGTGGGATTGGTTTCTACAAGTTGGGCAAATCTCATTACACTTATTTTTCTTTTGAAGTTAAAAATTGCGAAAACTATCTACATTCAACCGATACACAAGATTGGTCCACAAATGTAAATATTCATAGCAATAGAGAACAACCGATGTAGTACTCTATTGCACTGCAATCCAAATCTATCTAATATTTTAACTTTATATTATAAATGTATCTAATGTAAATTAAATATATGTAATTAAATGTAAACGTAACAAAAACTGAACTTAGATAAAGTTGGAGTTTTGTAAAAGCTCGAGAAGTTTAATTATGTAGCAGTCAATGTTACGGTCCTTAATCCGGTCCTGATAAAAATAATCTAGTTCCAATGCTTGGCTCTAATGTTGGCTGTGTTTTAGACAGTGGTCAATGTAAATGGGAGAGAAAAAGGTCCTATAGAGACCTCATATACATTCATTTGTACTGATGCTTAGACAAAAGTTATGTTTGTAGGAACCTAAAGCTGTTCATTTGTATGATTTTTCTCAGTGTTTTCAGTGTATACCGTGAAATGATTTTCATCAGAACAACTTTTACTCTTATTTATCAGAACAACTGCAAATCTCACATTTAGAGCAACTCTACTCATCATGAGAGCTTTCCTTTCTCTTTATAGCAACTTTCACTCATGAGAGTTCTCTCTCGTTAGAACGAGACACTGCTGAAGATAAATATAGCATGAATAATCGAATCTTTTATTTGTTTATTGAAATTCTTTGAGAAGCTACTTTTATTACTATTTTGAAAACTCGTTGACATTTTCTAAGAGATTTTTTATTTCATTGGTTAAAACATGCCGCCCATCTCAATGATGAAGCAAAAAGATATTTTTTACGAAAATAAGACTAACCTTTTTTTTTTGGTTTCTTGTCTTGGTGGATGTCATACATTATTGATTTACTAAATTTTGTTTGCTTAGCTATAATAACATTAGAATGAATAGTTCCTATGAATAGCTTGAGAATTTTGATGCAGAGTTCCGTTATACGATGCAACACAAATTGGGGAATTTGGATTAAAAATTTCAAAACTGTTAGATCATTATTATTTTTTTTATATGCACGTTAACAAAACTGAAATGAATGCTGTGGATTTGGCACACCTGACATGAATTCAATTCTATTTTCACGTGTAATACGAGTACGTTAAAAAAGGTATGAGTACATACATAGGCATATCAACTTGGCATATATAGGCACATAGGCACTCAACTTTCCGTATGCTTAACTTATCAAAATATATTATCACTGTAACCCATACTTACCGCGGCTGCCTTATCATTTCATGATGTGAATTGAATGAATGTCTGTGCAAAGTTGCATTGAATTCTGACAAAATGTGAGCACTTGGCCAAAACTGCAGAATGTGTGCGATTTCTTTGTAGCCCAAAGAAATGTTCATTACCTCATTTTTGCTTATGAGACTCAGTTGCAAGGGTATGAAAAAAGTAAATAAATAAAGTGCACGTACACAAGAAATGCCTTCGCGTTCTCAATCTGTTTTGCAAATTCATTGAATGATTCAGATTAAAACATTATTGCTTTAATACTTAGGGTATGAAACTAAAAGCACTTTTGAGTTGCAATGGACGGAACCGCTATTTTATAAAAAAAGAAAGAAATCACTCGTTGTATAGATCTCCTTTTCGTTTAGAATTGAGTCTAAAATTTGAAAAAAAAATGCATGAAATGAAAAACAAATTAATATGGAAAATTTAGTTATGTTCACCCTAGATTTTAGAAGACAAACTTCAGATGTTGATGGAAGTGAACTTTAAATTGATTTTATTGAAATAAAAGTCGACATTTGCATGCATTCAAAAAATTCAGATTTTTTATCTAGATATATCCAGATAATATCCAGATTTTAGAACTATTCAAAGTGCCAACAAGTTTGTGCCGAAACTAGGTTTAATTGAGAAGATTTCGGTTTCTTATTAGTGAAAATGAAACAGAAATCAAGAATGTGAAGAAAGTAAACAAACAAAAGTGTATAACATTTTAAATATAAAAATGTTATACGTATTTTTACTAATACTACTGCTATTGTTACTATAATATTTTACTACTATATTATTTTTACTATTTATTACTCACTATTGCTATCTTTATTAGAATAGGAAACATTTTTTATATTAATAAAGATATGGTATTTTTCTTTCGAATTTTTATACCAGGTGAGATAACTAAAAACCTTCTGTTTCATTTAATAATAACTATATTTTATTAACCGTTACATTTGGTTTCCAAATTCATTGACAAGAAATTATTATTGAGTGAAAATTTTTGATTTCCATCGCTTAGTAATAAAGGTACTTATAAAAAAATATTTTTAAATAAAACCCTATTTATTGGTAAATATATGGCAAACAAGATGTGAAAAGCAAAAAAAAAAAATAATATATATATATATATATAAATGCAACAAATAAATGAAGGATGAATTATAACTGTGACGTTAAATACTAAAAGAATAAAAAAGAACATTATAAGATTCTATTCAACAAATATAACAAGCTAAATTCCATTCTTAGTTATTATAAACATGTGACAGAAAAGTATTCCTAAAATATGATAACTTTTGTTATGATCACATGATCATGTATAATTTTTTTGTGCAGAAGTTTACAAGAAATCTTCGTATACTATTGAGGAAGCAGGAGACGTACAGAAATAAGTAATAAATGAATCATTATTGCAGACATCAAATAAATAGTACATTCCAAAGAACACATAACAAAAAGAAATGAATTAAAATGCAAGAAAAGAAATATTAAATTTACAAATTTACGAATTTACAAAAGGCTGTAAAAGTAAGTTTCTTGTTAACAAAAGTTTGCAGGCCGTTTGATTTTTGGATTGGGAATTCTTTTAAAAATTTGTCTTGAGCTTTCGAAACTTAAAGAACGTGACTAATCTTTTTGCACTTGAAGTTGCAAATATCAACTGAAAGATATATGAGGAACATTTCATAAAATACATCTATGTTACGACTACTTGTGCTTTTCACATTAATTCTACACTGTATTAAAAATTACGTCGCCATTTCAATGACAGCCAGCATAAGATTTTAGAGTGACAATAAAATAATGAAGAAAATAGTTCCCCGGATTTATTTTTGTAAAGGATTGCCCTCTAAAAATATTTTTTAAGATACTTTGAGAGTTCAGCCATAATTTATAGTTCAGCTTTGATATGTCAAATAATAACAAAAGAAAATCAGTTTTAATAAGCTACATCTATGGCTCTATTCAAAGATATATCATACTAAATGGCAATCTTTAACACCACAACATTGCATATGAAAACTGGGATTTTTTTAAAAACTAATACGCGTTGTTGAATGATATGCGTCTTGTTTCCTCAGAACGACAGTGAAGCTTTAGAGTTACCCAGTGAGGTACCTTGAGTTCAACAGAAGGATTTACCCCTACAAATATATCGTGTCCATCTTAGTTGAGCGCGCAGATCCTGGAAAGCATACTGTACTAATTGAATTAATATCGTAAAAAAAAATTTAAACCTTTATAACTTATATGAAACCAATAAAAAGAATACAGCTCATCCAAAACCGAAATCAGACAGAGGAAGTAAAAGCTTCATCAATGCCATTCAAGAACTGAAAGCAGTCCATAAGCAACTCGGATTAGAAGTTAAATAAAATAAACCTTTAAAAGAAAACATTGTTTTTAGTGGAATGTTTGATGATGTAAATGCACAATTTCTTTTACAGTTTCTTTCGAGTTAACAATGATAATGTTCCATCCATTCATTAATGAATGGATGGAATTTTTCCTACCACTCTATATTTGAAAAGAAACTAACTTTTTCCTTTTATTGAAAGTAAATTTTATGTTTATAATTACTTTCAATAACTTTATTCATTTTATGTTATATTTATTGAAATGTTTCACCCTCTTTTAGTTGAAAATTTTTTAACATTCGACATACACACCAAACATTGACTTGCATAAAAGAAAAGAATACACTTTCCCAAAAACTAGTAATAGACAGTATACGCACCTTGGAATATATTATAATTATTATGGGATTAATAAGTTCTATTCAGCTTACACATTATTTAATTAAAAAAAAAGTTTTTATTTACTCAAGATTTATTGATTTCTTTTTAATTTTGCATCATCTTTTTAAAGCGTAGCTGAATTTATGTCTAAAAAAAAATCCAATAGTAATTTTTCAATAGCATCACTTGAAATGCATTGGGTAAAAAGGATAGCACTCCAGAAAAGCTTTACTCTGATGATAACCATTTATGATGCCATGCATGCCATTTATGACTGCATGAATCGCTACTTTCTTTTCAATGTATCAAACTTGTTGTTCGACATATGCAAAAATGGAAGGTTAAAAAATTAAACCTGTTATAGTTTACGGCATCGTTATGCGAAACGGTGGTTTAAATTCTGAGTGCTTTTATTTTGCAAATACTTTTCTAACATGTTCCTCCAAAACAGTATGTTCTGCATATTATTTTGAAAATGCTCTTCTAATAGGTTCTATACTTCTAACATGCCCTTACAAAATATTATGTTCTGCATGTTTTCAAAATGCTAACGTACTTTTATACTTCTAGTATGCTCTATACTTCCAGCATGTTCTTCCAAAAACAATATGTTCTGCATACTATTTTGAATATGCTCTTCTAATAGGTTCTATACTTCTAACATGCTCCTACAAAATATTATGTTCTTTATTATGCCTATTTTGTATACGATTTTAAAAATATTTATTTTAACAACAAAATCATATGTTAAACAAAAAGCAAAAATGAAAGAACAACAGTAAAGGCAAAAAAAAAAAAGTGGAGTAATTTTTTTTTTTTTTTTTTTTTGTATAACTATGGATCTTGGATTCATTTTGAGCAATACATGATTTTTTAATGTAATAATTATAATTTAAGATGCATGCTATGAAATAAGAACGAAGTTTAATAAGAATAAGTTTTCTCAGATTCTCTACATAAGGAGTTGATGTGATTTGTCTTTAGACTCACAGAAAAACTGCTTGAGTCTCAAATGTTAATTTCTTGATGAAATTTCGCTTGATTCGTCCTTTTCGTTTTAAGCAAGACGACGGAAAGTCTCGGTCTTTCACAACGGACTTGTCCGTTTGGGCAATTCGCCTGCAATGTATTTGGGAAGCACTCTTCATAAATAAGAGTTTCATGTCATCCGACCCCGTTGCAACTGCTTTCGTTTTCTTTGATGGCAGCGAATGCACCGAAATGCAATCCAATGCATTCCGAGCAGATGGGAGACAGTTGTTTGGGCAATGCGCTATGTAACACGGATTTGAAGATAAAAAAAATGAAAGAGAGAGAGAGATTTTTATTATCAGTTATACTTCATGCAAGTATAGTTAGAATCAGTTACGCTTTCACTTTTCCAAAGAGCACGGTTCTGTTCTGGGACATTGAAATGACAATTCAAGATATGTTAGCACATTCAAAACTGATATACACACACATACACACCCCCTGCAAGCACACACACTATATATATATATATACACACACACATATATATACCACCCTTATGACCACTTCTCCCCTTAGGCCCAATTTTTTTTTTTTTTTTTTTTGTTATATATTTAATATTTCAACAAATCAGCGTTTTTCTTATCAATATCAATTTTATTATCGTGCCTGAATTTGTTTATTGAGACGATGTTCTTTATGGATTAGTTTTATTAAATATTCTTTCAAAATAATGAAGTTGACATAAACGATGCTATCGATGAGATGCCAAAAGAAAAAAGCAGATTTAATTTTAAATGATAATTTAATGATGTTTTTTTAGAAATTAATTTATTGCTGTTGTTCTAATGCAGCTGACAATACAGAGACAGTTAATATTTATGGCATAAGCAAGGGTCTATGCTATGGACGCGAGTAACACTACCCCAAGAATTAATTTATAAATAAATACACATGATTTTGAGATAGACTGTTTCTGTTTATTACATAAATACTACTTGTCTAGTACCACAACGGTTTAAAAAATGCTATGACACATTCGAAATTTTTACATAAACAGTCACACAAAAACTCAAACACTTTTGGAATCTGTTGCACTGCCGTTAGAGTCCCAATAAAAACGATCTCCGTTAAAATTGCGCGCGTCTGATGCCCGGGGTTCGCTCGTAGACACCTCCCTGGGAAACTCCGCTGCTGCCTAATTTGCTTCTCTGCACCTTTCATCACAGCAGGTGTGCCACCTGTTAATCCCTTTGTTTCGGGGAGGCTTGACGGGTGCCAATTTGGGGCCGGCCTGCTGGCCACCTGGAAGGATTCGTAGGGGGATATCGAGTGCCGTCTTAAACGTTATTTTGCCTGGATGGGAGAAATATTTCTGGCTACACACAGTTTTATTCAAAAGTTCATGATTTCACTATGATGCGGATTTGGTTTCGTTTGCCGCTCTACGGTCATTGTGTGCACACTTTAGGCTCATTAGACAAGGACCTACAGCTTAATGTGGATTCCGAACCGCTAACAAACATCCATGTCGCCGCCAGGCTATGAGGCGGAAGATTTCGATTTGTCAAATGTATATCGATGTGGTAGAACGAGGAAGGCAGGCAGAGGAGGTCTCTTATAACCTGCAGGGATTCAACAAATGTACTTTTCCAACTTACAGTACAAGACCATATTTGCGAATGGAATCAGCCACGTCTTTAGCAATGAGTTGCTGTATCCGGATAGCGCCTTACGAAGTTGCGAAAATGCGGTTAGTTAATTTAATTGGCAAATTATTCTGGGGTCATATTCCAATATGACAGCGCCAAACACTCAGCTTATGGCAAGCCTATCTCTTATGGTCTCCCAGGAATGTTCAAGCTCTTGCTCGGCCAATAAACCACCGAACTTTCATGAGAGATGACAGGATTCGGACATCCTCAAAATAGTGAAGACCTGGAGAAACAATTTGAAAGGATGAATTTTTATTTCATTCCTTATTTTTTTTCCATATCTCAGCCATTTACTCCCACTACTTATTTAATCCTGGCGGTGGAATGGATGTTTATGAGTGATTCGAATCCACTTTAAACTGTAGGTCCCGGTCTAATTAGTCTAATTTTTAAGTCAATTCCTACTTAGATCAACAAAGAAATTTTTTATTTTAGTTACCTTCTATTAAATAATTACAATCACTATAAATATGAGACATCCTTAATAATATATAAGAGAAATTTTTTTTTCTCCCAAACCAAAATTAATGAATAAAATTTAATTAATGGAGTTAATATTTGAAAAACTGTATTAACATGTAGTGTCATCCACTACAAGTTCCAAAAAATGTATTTGAACTTGAGTGGAGGAATAAAAAAAGTGTTTTATGAACGATGGAAAATTTGAACAAGATATATATAGGGAGAGTGTGAACTAATAGTAGGAATTGAAAAAAGTGTGCACAAAAATGACCAAACCCATTACTTATTGTGATATTCAATTCAGTTCCACCTTTAGGTCGTTTAAGATTGTTTTTCCCAAATAAATATATTTCCATATTTATTTATTTTAGAACATATGGATCCTCCTAAATAAACTATTCATAAACTTTTCTGTTTAAGGAAATATTCTGAAAAAACAAATCATTCGTATTGAACGACAATTATTTATTTATAATCTTTTAAGAACAAGGTTGAATTATATTGATATTCATTTGTAATGTATGCTAACAAAAAGCTGAAATATGAAAAAGATGTAAACAAAACTTTAAATGACCTAGATGAACGTAGGCAGTACACCAGACATTGTACACACAAGAAATTCAGGTGATTATACAACAAAATGCATGGAAAATAAAAGTATATTAAAAAAAAAAATGCCTTCAAAATAAAATAATAAAATGCTTCAAAATTGGGATGCAGGGAAAATGTGATGAAGAAGCTTTTTTAAAAGGTCACATTTCAATAATATCAATGTTATTTATTATTATTTGAATAAGATGATCATTTAAAGTTGTCTTACGGAAAATTAATGGATTTAAATTATTAGCTAATTGGTATTTTATCAAGTTTTTGAAAAATTTTGTTATATTTTTTTTTAACTATATATATTCGCAGTTTTTAATTGAGTTTAATTTGTTTTACAAATTAAGAAAACTCAATTAAAAAATTTTTCTTTATGGCTTCAGAAATTTCTACTAAAATATAAATTTAAATTAAAGACACTTTAGAATGATCTGAGCTATGACAAAATTAAGGATCTTAACATAAAGAAAAAAAATATTTTTTTAAACTTGTTTTCATTTGTTAAAAGTTATTTCAGTATTTATCGTAATATAAGGCTAACCTCATTAAGTATATTAAAATACTAATTAAAAAATAAAATAAATAAATATAATAATGACAATGTTTAGGATGTCCCTTCAAAAAAAAAAAAAAAAAAAAAATGCGTACTTTGGAGTGTTATGAATTCTTCAAATAAATAAGATGTATCATTTGTTTTTGCTTCAATTTAACATTTGAATTTAATTGTAAAAATTTTTAATTTTTCTTTTCGGACATCGTTTCAATCTAATTGATTTTGCCAAGAGTACAAGAATTGAAACATGTTGGTGTTGGTTAGTGGTTCGAATCCCCTTTAAACTGTAGGTCTCAGTCTAATTACCCTAAAAGTGTGCTAAAAAACCGTAAGATTTTGAACTGTCTTGAATACCCAGCAGTTCAATAATTGAACATTTATTTTTAATTAGGAAATCATTAGAAAAAAATAATTCAAGTCATGTAATCCTTGCTTGCAACTGTTGAAAATATCTTTGGATAATCATAACTTATATATATATATATATAAATTTTATATATTTCCTTTCCTTTCCTAAACGCTTTTGGCCCTTTTTTTAACACTTGTGTCAAAAACTGACTTTTTGTTAACACTTTGGGTTGCCTGGTTTCATCTTAAAAGACCGTATTAGGGATTGCAAGAATTTAAATTCTCGGTTGAGAATGCATTTAAACATTTTTTTTTTTAACAGCCCCATATGAGACGTTTATTTTAGAACATCATCATCACGCAGCAGCCCCATGGTGGCCAAGGCCGTCTTCGTACTAGCAGATTTCGAGACAGGAGTTTTTTTTTTCTTTTACGGGATAGGGTTGTTAGTCCTACGTCCAACTTTCTACGATCCTATTAGGACGGAACCTACGGTTTAACGTGGATCCCGAACCACTACAAACATCCATCACCCCGCTGGCACTACTCGAACCCGAAATCTGTGACACCGACTTCCAGAGCGCTAGACACTGGCCATTCAGGCCCTTATTTTAGAACAAATCTATTTAATCTCGAAACAGGGAACGAATGATCAATAATTTGGCATTTATAATAAGCTACCATGGCTCAATCGAATGTCACTTTGAGCACTATCAAATTATGTATTCGAACCATATGCATGTTTCCATATATCTAAATCATGAACTATTTTCTGTATCACACTTTGCATTTACTTAAATAAATTTGGCGATTATCCTAAATACAAAAAAATTCGAATCGCATGTTTGTCTCGGACGCGGGCGCTCTTCATTGGCGATCGTGCGGTCATCGCCAAAGGTCTCTTTATCGCTGTAGTGCGCCTCTGTCAATTAATTTGAGAATTATTAACGGAAGGAGGTGGGGAGGGAGGCGTGACTCACGACGGCGGTCCGCAAACACTTTCTACGGATGTCGTTACGCTCCGTGACGGCCGAAGCGAAGTGAAGAGGTGCCGGTCTCGCTTTCGAAGTACAGTCTTCCTTCATTACGTAACGATTTGTAAAAAGGAATTTTTAGCATTTCTAGAAGAACTAAATTAACACAGTTTGAAAATCGTATTCATGGAGTTAAATAATTATTAGTACTGTTTCAGGCAATACAGAGTGGATTGATACTTAAAATATCAATTAATTATTTCTTAAAGTTATTAATTATTTATTTTTAAGTTGTAAAAGAAATGTGTGTTCGTTGTTATTTTTCATATTTACGTTAAAGACTTTAAAGAAATGATGTATTTGCACGTGGCATTATAAAAATAATTTGCATTATTGATGCCCATTTGATCCTGTTTTACGTCGTTGTTATTATTTTACAAAAGAATATCGGAACGTCCCTTAAGAAAGTAATGCATTCAGTCTTAAACGTTTTTCTTCGTGAATTGTGCTGTTCTTTCTTGCTGCAATGAGAGAAATCCAGTCTGAACTTATGAATATTGTTAAGCATGTATGTTGTTGTTGTTAGTACTAATCCCCCTATTGCAGGAAAGCCTACACCACGTCCAAAGAACTCCATCCATGGCTAAGGGTAATATGCAGCTTCATTTTCAACGAGGACTAACTAAATGGACTCGAACCCGAGACCTGTGGCACCGAGCGATAGACACTCGGTCATTCAGTACTCGGTCATTGTACTCGATTTTCATAGAAAACATCCAATCTTAACGTTAGGGGGCCTGATGGACGAGTGGCTCTCTGGCACTGGTACCACAGGTATCGGATTCAAATCGCGGCGGTGCCATGGCTGTTTGTAGTGGTTCGAATCCAGTGGGTTAGAATCCACTTTTAAGCTGTAGCTTATAATGAATTCCTGTCTTATATAACCGTAGAGCGTTACACAGAGCCCAATCATACTTTTTCTCAACCACATCCTTCCCAAACTGTAAAGGGGCAACACACAAATCACACCACATCAAGGCACAGTGATGTGGTGTGATGTATGTGATGTGAGTTTCATCACGAGCTATTAGAGACCGAATGGCATGCATTCAAAACTTTCTTTTGAATGTATGAATAAACTGTATTTTGGGCTGCACCGTTGCACCCTCAATAGTGGATTGGTGTAGTAGTAGTAGTAATATTAGCTATGAGTCAAGTAAGAGACAAAGTTTGGAAGCAGTCGTTATTGTAGGATGCAATTGAATGGACTTCTTTGCATTCAATTTTAACATTAGTTGAGAGAATTTTTGAAGAACCAACAATTATTATCATAGAGGAGTAGGATTTTTAAACTGACTGTGCTCTCGAGCACCGTATTCTATGTTGGGAGAAGGAGCAGAGAAGCCAGTGTAGAGGCGTATTTACGATTTGACAGCGCGACAAGCGGCGCTCTGTGATATTCATGAGCCGGCGGACAGACAAAGCCGCCGTATTTTTACCCCCGCCGTAATTGCGCCATTGTCTTTCCTTAATGCCGTTCGACTTTTTTGTTCTCGCTGCTGCTCGGACAATCGTTTGCACCACCCCCTCCCTCACCCCTGTTCTCGGTAACCATTGACAACTCTTTAAAAAGCGTCTCTCTCCTTTTCCGAATTGCATCGCGACGAACTGACCACTGGGGAAAAAAAGAGAATTTCTTACGTATCGGGTAATAAACGACGCAGGACTTCAATGCACATCTAACAGTAAAGATTTCTTTTAAATATTTATGCTCTGTTTTTTATTTTATTTATTTATTTTATTATACATACCGATTCGATTCGGAATTCTTTCCAAAATAAATAGGCTGTTTTTTGAGAGACGCCTATCAGCAGAAACCCGCATCATCGGGGTTGTTTTAAATTCCGTTCTCTGTATTTTGAAAATAAAAAAAATATAGCAGTAAATCAATATTTTAAACAAGGTATTATTTTTTTAATTCCATTAAACAATTCGTACAAAAAAAAAAATTGAAAATTTGAAAATGTAAAAAGTTTTTTGAAAAATTTTTAAAACAATTTTTTTTTCTCAGATAATAACTAAATCAGTTTCTATATTAGAAGTAAACTTCCAAATATAATAAAGATTTTGTTATTTATTTAGAATTCATTATCTTGCTTTCAACTTTTTAAAATTATTGTTTTGCAACACATTTACGAATACCATAACACATTTTTTTGCAAATTAAGAAGGATGACCCAATAGTTTTTAAAAGAGCAATTTTGCGTAAATGAGGCAATAAATGAAAAATAAATAAAGAATAAATGAGGCAATAGAATTTCAATCCTGGACCAGCAAGATGGAGCTCCTCCTCACTGGGGTTCCTTCCTGACGAGAAAATTCCGGAATTTGGGATGAATCAGCACCATGGCCTCTTGATATTTTCTTTGGGGCTATATCAGGGACAGAGCTCTTCACCACTTGCTGACATTGAAGAACTGAAGATGTTGTGCACTGTTACAGACAACCATTTTGACATTCTCCCAAGCTACCAATTGGTTTGGTTGTCGCTCTACTGTCATCTTGCGCGCACGAGGGCTAAACAGATCGATACCTACAGTTTAAAGTGAATTCGCGCCACTTAAACATCCATGTCACAGCCCAGGATTCGAACCTGAAGCCTGGGTTACCAAAGGCGAATGGGTCACCAGGCCTAAAAGCTACCAAAGAGGCATACATTAAAATATACTGAAGAACGAACAGGGTCTTATTAAAAACTTTATAACCTTACTTACAACGCATCCAAACAAACATATGTCTAATTACAATAGTTTTCGTACAATAAGTTTTCATAATCAGAGCAAGATTTTCTGCTCACCCCTTGCCTAACTGGCTTTCGGTACAGTTACATATTTGAAGCCGTTCCAGCCAATTCTTCAGAGCGTCTTCCTGTGAGCTGGTTGCAATGAGGGGGAAACCCGTGAAGTGAGCTAATGACGGGAGGGCGCCCGCTGGGGGGACGGAGCACAAATCAAAAAACCGTCTCCACGACGATATGGAGCAGTGCTTCTTCTTGAGAGGGCCTGGGTGTTGCCATTTCAGACATGTTTCATTGTCAACGCATAAGAGAGGTAGACAGAACATTGGGCTTCCGCGGAGTTCTAAGCGAAAGTTGCCTTATCTGTGCTGTTCATGGACATGGTACATTTGTGAGTTGGATAGTATGAATGAAAACAGGGCCCATCCAATAGTCCTCACGCGTCCTGATGGTCAATCAGCAGTGACTCAATGAAATTCTTTTCAGCTCTCTGGTCGTTGGTAACTCTGGCTTCAGTTTTGAATACTGGCGGTGGCATGAATGATACGGAATCCACGTTAAACTGTAGGTCCTGGTCTAATTAGGCCAGTGTACACAAGTGACCGTAGAGAGACAAGCCAAACCAACCTAGTCCTCACTTCAAGGGATGCACGCTACAAACTGTGTGGAACCCATTGTAGTGCAGCAAAGTCCCATTAAGATTACATTGGATTGGTTACAAATCTGCCTTTTGCAGCGAGTGACCTAATAGTTAAAAATAACACATTTTATTGAATAGCAGATCCTCCCTTTAACCTTTTTTTTTTATTAACTTTCTTTTTTTTTTTAAAAACTTCTTTCCCCTCCTATTAACTGTTTGCTTTTTAAATTTTTTAATTCTACTATTAATTCTGTGATACTTTTTGTATTATTAGATTTGAATTCTGAGCGGATGTGCACTACGTGCACAGGTGCCTGACTCTCCTATCCAATCTAGAATCGCAGGAACATATTCTATTCTACATCGGGTTACCCTACTTTTGGCACAGAGCTCACCCAAGCAGAGAGCACAATTGTTTGCCTTCGAAACCAGGAGCAATTGTTTCGTGAGCAACATTCGGACTGCCATTTGAAAGATTCTCCTGACTAGTGCAATTTGAACTGCCCTTCCCCCTTTTTCTCTTTGGGTGAACCTCCTGCTATCTTTCGGAAAATTGCAAATATGAATCTAGATAGTTTGGTTTGTCGCTCTATTGTCATTTTGTGCACACTTTAGGCTAATTAGACTGGGACATACAGTTTAACGTGGGATTCCGAACCACTCACAAAAAATCCATGCCACCACCAGGATTTGAACCTGAAGCCTATAGTATCAGGGAAGAGCGTTACTCAGTTGGCCATCAGGCCGCCCACTGAATCTAGGTAGAACAGGAATTTTTTGTTTCTTCGAAAGCTGGCAAGTATTTTCCACATGCATAACCTTTCGTTTAATATGAAACAAACCCATTTCGAAATTTTGCTCAAAGCTCCCGCATTCAAGTGTAGACGACTGAACATATACCACACGATCAATGGCGGCAAGTCCATTCAAAGAGGACATATTTAATTATAATGTATATTATATTCTTACTCTATGTGCGATGTTTTTAAATAATAGAAGTGTTTTAATCCTTTGCCTGTAAATTTTAAAATTGTAATAAAAAAAAAACCTAAAAATTGTAAAAAAAAAAAACTTTTAAAACGTGTAATCATTTAAATTTAATCCAGTCTAAATAATGGAGAATCATTTGAAAAATGTAATTTTTATATATTACTTTGCAATCCGAACTAGGTTTGATTTGTCGCTCTATAGATATTTTGTGCATACTTTCGGCTAAGCTAGTCCTCTGAACTCTACAGCTTTAACGTAGATTCCGAGTCCTGAACCTGAAGCTTGTGATAGCAAAGGCTATAGCGCTAGCCAATTGACCATTAGGCCGCAAACAAAACTGCGAAATATACCTGTAAAACTAAAAATAGAATAACCGTTTGTGTGGAGTGGGGTTTAACATGTTATGTTGCCATCATTTTTATGGTATGCGAAAACAGTCTAAAATATCTTTTCCGTTTTATTCCCATTTAAACTTTCTTTTTTTTTTTTGAAAAATTAGTTTGATTTGTTAAAACTCGATAATGAAATTTTTCAATTCGTAAATCCTATTCTTTAGACGCAGTTTAAATTTCTTTTGAGTCCTAATTTTAACTGCACCGGATCTTCAGCAAATCACAAAGGTGCAGTTTGGCTTTTTGTTCGCTTTGCACACATTAGGCTAATTAGACCGGGTCCTACAGTTTAACGTGGATTCCGAAACACCCACAAACATCCATGCCACCGCCAGGATTCTAACCTGCAGCACCAAAGGCCAGAGCGGTAGCCGATTAGCCAACAGGCCGCACCACAGAGTTATAATAATTTAAACAGGTATTTTAAGTAGGTCTGCGAAACGACATTGTATTAGAAATACTCATGAGCCAACAACATCGTTTGTAAGATAGAAAACATGCAATGCTTCGCCAAATCCAACTCCTTAATGAGTTAACTCCTCCTTTTTATTTTTAAGTGGAATGACAGGATAAACAAAGGGAAACACAACACCGAAACAATTAACCAGATCACAAAAATCGTGCAACGAAACTGTTCTGTAAAATAGAAAAATTTTCTGGTCCACAGTACGGATGGTAATTATCGATCCAATAACGTAATTGATACAATCCAACTGACTATTATTACCTGTAATTGGATTCTTTTCTGTAAATTAATTTTTATTGACCTCTGAAAACCGACAAAGGAATTTTTTTTTATTCTTTCCTTTATTTTTCATCGGCAGAAGCAAAAAAAATTCGAATAGTCTTGTACGGCGACAGTCGTAACTAGAGGAGAGAGATTAAATGTCCTAATTATTCTATTAAGGGATTATACTAAAAAGACAGAGAAATAGGCCTGTGTGTTTCTGGTATACAGATGATTGTAATTTCTTTCTTTTAAGTATCATCTTATTATTGTTTTCTTCTATTATGTATTTCGTAAGGCAATCGCAGCAGTTCCGCATTCGCTAGAAATCTCAGACTGTTTATACTTTTATTTGTTAATTGCTTGTTCCTAGAGATGGTGCTTTGAAGATCTGCTGTTTAGCAACGTTGTAGTGGGCAAGCTTTTTTTCTTCTTCTTTTTTGACTTAAATGTTTCGGTTTCATTTCATATTTGATTGTTTTATCTGAATTGAATCTATGGCTCAGTTTTTGCGATAAAGGATTCAACTCAATTGTATCTGGGGTGAAAGAAATTTTTACCAATTTTATTATAAAATTTTGATGGACTTTTTTTCCACAACGCAAAATCCTTGCTTTTCATAAATGTTCATATTAACTTTTCATTTTTTTTTTTTTTTTTTTACTTCAATAAGATATCGGAATTCTGTTACATAAACATAAATAAGTATACAGATAATATTTCTTATAGTTTCAATTCTAATTCATGTTTTAACTTTTTAAATGCATTATTGCCCTTTTTTTAATCGTATAATTTACTTTGTTTTTATTATTTATTGAGACATTTTATTTTTTGGTCGATGTTAAATAAGAAATTTTAACTGTTCCAACATCGACGTTCATTTTTTTTTTTTTTTTTTTATTCTATATAACTTTTTCACGTATCGATCTCCTCAAAACATTTTGTAGCAGACATCTTGGCCGAACAATCTTCTCAAAGATTTTTGGGTAGATAACTTGGTTGGATAATCTACTCTATGATTTTTGTGCTAAACAAAATTATAAAATGTTTTTAAAGTCTTATTTATTTATTTATTTTGTGGTAAACAGCTTGGGCTGGATGACCTTCTAAAAGAATTTTATGGTAGACAGAATTAAAAAATGTCTCAAAGATTTTTTTGTGGAAGACAACCTGATTGGATGATATTCTCAAAGATTTTTGTGGAATCAAACTTAGAAAAGATTTTTGTGGCAGACAACCTAGCTGGAGGATCTTCTCAAAGTTTTTGGTAGACTACCACAAAGATTTTTTGTGGTAGTCAGGTTGTACGTATAATCTTCTCTGCCATTTTTTGTTGCAGTATTTAAAAATTTTTCAAAACAAGAGATAATCAGAAGGGACCAGCTCTGGCTAATACGGCAGATGTGGTAACAGATCCCATTTCTGTGTTTTGGCAATACCTGGAGGTGTTGGTCCTATGCGTTGGAACAGCAATGGCACGGAGCGTTATCGTATTGCAATATCATTCCTTCTGGTCGTTATTCGAGCAATCCGTAATCCCATGGCTCAAACGGATTAGTTGTCGGTAGCTTTTTCCATTGACAGTTTCGCAAGGTTTTAGCAGATCCTTGTCCAAAGTGTCGAAATCGCCACTTCTGAAGCGTTTAAACCAATCTTCACGGATAGTTTTAATAGAGTAGTAGGCCTTCTCAAGCAAACGAGTTAAAGCAGAACTTCCTCCAAAGGCTGTTTATTTGGCGCAAAACTCAACATCTTCGATGTTAAAACAATAATTTTGCATTGCGATGTGCGTTGGTATTACGACTGATTATTATTGACCGATGTATGTGTGTCTATGAAATGTTTGTTTGGGCATGCATGTCCACTACCCTTGCCATTATCGCCACCCATGTATGAAACCCGGAAAATTAGGTTGCGTACCTCACACGTGTGTGTGCGTAGTCGGAGAAAGAAAGAGTAATTTCCATGGAAAGTAAAAGTTTCAAAACATTTAAATGCTAATTGATAGGAAAGCACTGGACACGTGTAAGGCGGTACTTGTTTAAAATTCAATAATCCGTTGAATCAGTCACCTTAAGTAAATATTTTTATGCATATAAAAAGTTTAAGTAAGACACCTTGACTCAAGATTAGTTGCAATGGATATGCATCAACAGATTAAGCTGACTTAGAATGTTTTAGTTCCATTTCGATGAGACTGTTTGTCAAAAGTCTTTACAATTCGTGCATTCTTCGAATGGATGAGACCTACAGTGTCGGAAAATTTAGATAAGAACAACGGTGTAGAATATAGAAGAAGCAAAGATCGCTACACTTTAATTAATTTAAGAAAGTAAATTTTTGTTGTATGTACAAAAAAAAGGTAAAACTTTCAAAACCACATTTTTGGTTTTAAATTAAATTAAATTAAAAATTAAATTAAATTAAATCATGTCGCCCATCAAACTGAAAATACACAGACAGTTATTAGTGTGGTTACAGTGTCAGTTTATACACACAATTATTGAGGCATTTTGGCAGCGTTAGCCTCCATATACCCTATCTGGATGGTTCCTTTGAGGTAAATGATAAGAAGAGAAATGGCTTGCCCAGTAAAATGAAGTAAAAAATAAAATATAGAATAAAATCAACACACATAGAGAGAGCTGAATGAAATTTTTTACTTATTTAGTACGTTGAGAGAGATTCGCGGACGTTTATTGTTGGTAGGTAGCGTTATGTCATAATCATGTAATCTTTTAACTAAAGCATTTGGATTGTTAGGAGTGTTATTATAAAAATTTGTGGCTAATTTGTGAATAAAATAAAGCTGACAATACTTGATGGATTATCCATTTATCCATCCATACCCGACGTCACGACCCATTATATGTCTTCAGCATAGGACGTCGGACTCTGATGTATTTCCAATATTTTGGGCAATATACAGAAGAGAGTGGGAGAGAGCGCTTCGCACTTTGGGACGGCCCCTCCGCCGCCGCACCTGTTGTCCCCCCATTGTTCGGTAGCCGACCGCTTCATTTGCGGCAAAGGTGTGGCCCCCCACGTGGCGCGTGCCTCATCCGGAACTGCTCTGCCGATCTCCCTCATTTGGTGTCCTCCTCACGCCCACGCGCTGGCGCGACCGCACCCCTCTCTCTCCGCCGACCAGGATGTGCCGCGGATGCCGCGGCCATCCCAACAACAGCAGAGCGTTTTTACCTAAGCTTAGACTTACTCAGTATAAGTCAGTAGGACTTATTTTATAGAGCTCTAGACGAGGGAAGAAAATCTTTCTCAAAAGTGATTCTGCCTGTTGGTACCGAAGGCTTCAGGTTCGAATCCTGGCGGTGGCATGTTTGTTTGTTGGTGGTTCGGAATCCACGTTGAACTGTAGGTCCCGATCTGTTTACCCCATAGTGTGCACAAGATGACCGTAGAGCGACGAACCAAACCTTCCTCAACTTCCTCAAGTTCAGTTATATAGTTCAGTAACAAAGACAGTGACTGTATAGTGAGTGAGCGAAAGCTGTTTGGGGGAGGGAGAATGTTTCTTTTTAAGGTTCAATTAAACTTGATGTGGAAATTTCAGTTGAGATATACGTCTAAATCCATTTCCGTAGACATAGAAAAACAACACTTCATATTTACCCATTCAATCCACATGAATCAGATTCCAATCCAAGCATTCCACTTTTTCAGTTGAGTTTCGTTACTAACAGGATCACAATAATAAAGTAAACAGACAGAGACAGGACAGAGTATTTTTTTTTTTTTTTTTTAAACTTTAGGTTTTATCATTTGTATTGAATTAAATAGGAAATATTTTTAACCATTGTTGCAATTTCATAAAAAGTTCGAAATTTCAATAAATAATTTTTTTTTAAAAATCATTGGGAATTACATTCGATTTCAAGTATGACATTTATAATTTTCGAATATCATTATTAATTTTTTTTTCAAAATAAAAACTATTTTATTCTGAAAAAAATTATTGTTAAATAAACAATTATTTAATTAAAACAAAAAAGAGGATTCTATTTAATTCCATTATAGGGTGTGTACTAGAAACATTGTACGCAGATTTTTAATCGCTTTAATATATTTGTATATCATAGATCTATCTTCCAATGGGATGGTTTGGTTTGCCGCTCTACGATTATCTTGTGCACACTTTAGGCTAATTAGACCGGAACCTACAGTTTAACGTGGATTCCGAGCACCAACAAATATCTATGCCACCATCAGGATTCGAACCTGAAGCTTATGGTACCAACGACCAGAGTAATAGCCAACAGCCATACCATGCAGAATATACCGGTTCTCGTTAGATCACCGAAGTCAAGCATCATTGGGCGCGGTCAGTACTTTGGTGGTTGACCACCTGGGAACACCGCGTGCCGTTGGCATTCACAAATTTGGGACCTGAACGGCCGAGTGTCTAGCGCTCTGGCGCGCGGTGCCACAGGTTTCGGGTTCGAGTTCCGGCGGGGCCATGGATGTTTTAGTGGTTCGAATTCACTTTAAGCCGTAGGTCCTGGTCTCCTATGACTGTATAAGAACGTCACGGAGCCAAAATCAGGCCTACCTACAGGTGCTCCATCACAACAGAAGCTGCTTCCTTCCCCTTCAATCATGAGTACGTATGGGCTCGTGGGCTTGGCCAGCCAAGTGGAATAAGAAACAACAAACAACACGACCGGAGTGCTAGCCAATTGGCCAACAAGCGACTTCTATGGGATGAGCAGCATACCAAAATATATAAATTACCACAAACGGGATACTGGATAAGCGTTTATTACACACGAACACTGTTTCAATGTTACCGATTTAAAAAGTGAATGGGCAGCTAAAAATTATATTTTATCGACAAAGGGGGAAAAAAATGCTGCTGTTATCGTCGAATAAATCGATCCGCGGAAAATTCAGAGCTGTTCTTTGCATTTAGTATGCGCTAATTATTAATTTGAGAAACCGCTTTTAGAATCATTTGCATTCGTGTGAGAAGGCTGTGCTTTTTGTTTTCAAGGCAAACTGGTGTCAAGAAACGGAGAGCTTGAGTTAGCCTCTGACCTTTCTCGTGCGATTAGTGAAGATAGCAGAACCATTTATTTCATGGCTTTTACGAGATTATTATCCAGTGATATTTTGTCATAATTTCAGAGCCAAAAAAGAACTCTTTAGAGTAAAATAAACGATGATTTATTTAATTCCATTTAAAGGAAAAAAATTTTTCAAGAGAACATTTTTGTTTAAATTTATTTAGACGCAGATGTGAGTTCATTTTATTTTAATATTAATTTTAGTAATTTGAGTAATGAAAAATGGGTAGTTTTGTAAAAGTGCATTCTTATAAAACATTAATATATTGTTAATAAAAAGGGGTGGGCAGATCATCAGAAGATTCATACACATTTCATATTTCTTTCGCCACCTCGAATGTCCACCTGTGTGTCCAAGAAACGGACACACAGGTGGACATTCGAACCTTTTGAAGGTGTCCATTTAATAATCGCATTCCTTACTCTTATATGAACACATTTTTTTACTTTTCCAAAAATTTTGAAGTGAGTATTAAAATTAAATGTTAAAAAGGAAATTCAATTGTGCTCTCCAACCGTACAGCCACCTAGCAAAGACAGTGAGTGAAGAGAGACTTAGAGGAGAGACTGAGGCTTATTGAAGATGGACAATGAAATCTTATCTTAGATCAGCAATGAAAGAGGGTCTTATAGAAAGGCTATAAATACATAAACTATTCTATTATTAAGAGAGAAAAATAGTATTTAATGTGTTACAAATAGAGTAACTTAAAATGTACCATCTTCTTTTAACTGTTCTATAATACTTTGGCGTCTGATCATTGTTTTTACATGATATATTTATTTTAAGTAAAGTTGGAGTAAAATAATGTCTTCTAAGTGAGCGCCAATACCACTGTAGTATCGATAACAAAATACTTTGGGACGCAAGAACTGCTTTTATAGATATATGAGGCCAATAAAATTCATTGAATTTATTTCATATATTCTTCTAAATCCATTAGTACATAAAATTATCAAGCCGAAATAAAAAAAAAAAGTCAGGAGACGGAAATCTTTTGGAAAAATACTACACGGAACCCCTGCTCTGAAAAGAAATATCATATGGAAGGAATTATTTGGGTATTTAACAAATATTTATTTAGAAATATTTTCGATCTTCACTACTTGGCAAACATTTCTATGTTCTGTGTGCACATGCTTCAGATCAAGCGTTAGGGTATCGTTCGATTTTCTTCTCTGTTTTGCAGTTACAAGTTTCTGAAATGTATCTTTCACATACGCTTTCATTATAATAATTTTTTTGAGGCCTTTCGGGTATCCTTTTTCAAGAATTGCCAATTATACATAATATATCTGTATCCGCATAACTCAATCAAAAAAAAAAGTTTTCAAATATCTGAAAATTGGTTTGGTTTGTCGCTCTATGGTCATCTTGTGCACACTTTGAGCTAAACAGACCGAGACCTACAGTTTAACGTGGATTCCGAATCACTCACAAACATCTATTCCACCGCCAGGATTCGAACCTGAAGACTGGGATACCAAAGGCCAGAGCGCTAGCCAATTCGCTACCAGGCCGCAAAATATCTGAAAAATCAAAATAAATTTTTTAATTTCGCATTGCTTGGTTTAAAAAAAAAAATGCATTTTTTTTTTTTTTCCAGATTTAATTTTTACAGTACATCTTCATTTTATATTTTATGCTATTTGAGATTTTAAACTAGTCAAAATATCCCATCCAATAAATAAATCATTTAATTTTCTTTTTAAAATTGATTTCGGCTTAAATACATCGATTTTAGTTCTTTATTTTTATTCCTGCAAGAAAAATGATTATGTATTGTAAAGATTACGATATGCCACCTGTTTATCCGTGCATTCCTAAGAGCCGCCTTTTTCCGACGCCTTTTATTCTTCCATTCCCGAATGCAACAGAAGGATATTTCCAGTCTACAGATTTATCGCGTCCATCGTCGGCATAAGCACTGGGCTTCGGAACCGAGAACTGCCTTCGTTCGGAAAACTTCTAAACCAACTTGTTCTGAGAAAGTGCTGGCGGCCTGATGTAAAACTGGTTAACTTCTGGCCTTTGGCACCACAATCTTCAGGTTCGAATCCTGGCGGTGGCATGGATGTTCCTGAATGGTTCTGAATCCCCTTTAAACTGTAGGTCCCGGTCTACTCAAGGTGTGCACAAAATGACCGTAGAGCGACAGACCTTAACCAAAAACCAGAAAGTGGTGTGCGCATTTCAGCCTTATCTGCTTCTCCCTTGACTGATCGGACAAGCGGCTATTTAGGGACACAAATCGGCCGGCTATTTACGGGATGGACGATAACGGCAGAGAACAATGGGGCTGTTCGATTAATCCCCCCCTTCCTTAACCTTTTTTGTTGTAGGCGTCCCTTTCTATGTGGGCCACCGGATATGTCATTGTGACGCCCACCTTGTGAACTGTTTGTTCGTCATCTCATCTTCCCCAGGTCCGCTAAAGCGACGCACTTTGACACTTTAGGAATTTCGTTTCAATCGGTTTATCGATTAAGTTAAAAGCAGGGAGAGAACAAGTTCACTAGAAGAATGATTCGGAACTGTGATTTCCAGAATGAAAAAAGATTTAACAGAATTGTCTTAAACCATTCTTTTAATATTGATAACTAGCGGACATGATATGGCTTCTCTATATGACCATGTAGCTCGGTATCACAGGTTTCAGCTTCGAGTCTTGGTGGTGCTGTCTTGCTAACTCAATTTTTTACTCAGAAAATTGTGTCGGTAAAATAAAAATATGGATGAAGTCCAGATTAATTTTTTTTTAAAAATGCAAAATAATTTTTTTAATAATTCATACAATAATTTTTTTCATAATTCACACTTTTAAGAAAATCCTATCTGGCTAAACAAATTCAATACAAAACATTTAAAATACCATTATACAAAACTCAACAAAGTGAATTTATAAATATATGAAAAATATGAGGGAAAAAATATCAGCTATCCAACCTTCAACCACTCTGGGGCCTGATGGCCTAGTGGTCCCGGCTGTGCTATGGATGTTTGCAGTGGGTCACTTTAAACCGTAGGTTCCGGTCTAATAAGATCGTAGAGCGTTGCGGAGGTAGTGTTACTCGTGTTCGTAGCGTATCTTCAATCTACACTCGCCCCTTGGGTAGTGCTAAATGAGTAACAGAAGTGCAGCCATTGCTTGTAGCATAGATATTAACTGTCTCTGTATTGCCAGCTGTGTTAGAACAACAACATTAATTCATTATTTAATAATAGTAAAGTAATTTATTTTGCTATGCATTTATTTTTCATAATTTTTCTTACTTTTGAATGCAGGCTACCTATCGTGTGAGTTTCTTGCAGGACTTGCTCAGATACTATATATACATACATAAATGTATGTATAGGGGTGAATGTGTTTCAGCATAACTTAAAAAACTATGACACATAGAGTTTCAATTTTTCTGACTATTGGGTTTTTTTTTCTCTACAATTGAAACTTTATTTATTTATTTTTTTTTTTTTTTATTGAGCTTTCTATTGATAGGATCGGTTCATATAGATTTCTTTTTTTATTACGTAGTTCTCTTTGAAGTTTTTTTTTTTTTTTTTTGAAATTAAAATGCTAAATTTTTGAAGTTTGTATGATTTTTTTAAAAAAATATTTTTATTTATTTCAAATGTTTTATTATTTAGGCTTATTTGTATTTGACTTTTTTTCCCTAACCAAAAATTCTTTATTATATAAAGCCAGTCAACGCCAACTGGCTTACCGATTACAGAGTACCAACAGGGGGCAAATACACCTTAAATCTCCTCATCTAAATTCAAAAATATGATTATAATTATAGTTGGATGCTTTAATGTTAGCAAAAATAAAAATAACTGATAAAGTTTCTAAAATTCAATTAATGTGGTACTAAAAAAAAAAAAATAATAAATAAATAAATAAAAGTAAAATACAAAATAAAAGAATTTAAAGTTAAGTTTAAATTCGGTACAATTAGGGACCAGTTGTCGGCTTAGTCAACGCCGAGCCATGCGTGCATAACACATTCCTAATAAGTTAGAGTAGATCTCATATTTTGGCGAAAAAGTGTTGCTATTTTGTAACACACCTTCTTGGGTTAAGCTTCACATTTGGCGCATAGGAAGGGGAAAATAAGCAATAAAAAAGCCAAAAACTGCTTGGAAGGGAAGACACGGAAAAGGCTGCCCCTATTAAGAATGCCACCCACCGCCTGAAAGCGAGGGCGGGTCGTCCCCCTAATTGCAGGTGTCCGCAGAGATGGGGGAATAATGAAGCGGCTTCAGAGAGACATCACCGTCCATAGTGCTCTAATGATACCCGTTCGCCACATTCCCGCACCACCCTCCGCCAACAATGGACTGCTCTTGCTGTTGTTGTTAAGATGCATTGTGTTAAGCGCAGAATAGGGTTCTTCTGATGGGCAATTTGGAGAGGATGTGACCGATGGTAGCAAATTAAGATGGTGGTGTTTTTCAAGCGCCGAGCGAGTGAACCGGAGGTCATTCGCTACTAGACAGCAGAAGCAACGTTACCAAAGAGGGCAGCTTGCGCATAAGCAGTTTGGGGTGAACAATTTACGTGCGACAACAGGTGTGGTTTGGTTTGTCTCTCTACTGTCATTTTGTGTATACTTTAGGCTAAACAGATCGGGACCTACAGTTTAATGTGGATTTCGAACCACTGACAAACATCCATGCCACCGCCAGGATTCGAACCTGAAGCACCAGGCCAGAGCACTAGCCACTTGGCCATCAAGTTGCTATTATATTTGGAAATTTAATTGTAATCAAAACTGATTAGAATTAAAAGGACCTACAGTTAAAAGTGGATTCTAAACCACTACGAACATCCACGGAACCGCCGGGACTCGGAACACCTGTGTTACCGAGTGCCAGAGCGGTAGCCATTCGGGCCCTGTCAGTGGCCCCCTGTGTGGCAATAAAGCAGAGCGCTCGTGCTAATTTGTGGTTAACATAACTTTCAAGTGATGCAAAAACATCTCATGACTTTTACAACCGCCCTGTCGCCATTACATTATTTTGCCATTAATATTTTAAAGGATCACGATTCATATCTGATTTATATCGTAGTCAGTATCATAATGTAGTGTGTTAGATCGATGATTTTTATTTTAATAAATAGCTTCAATGATCAGAACTTATTTTAATATATTTTGAATTATTTTTAGATGTGTATTTCAGACTTTTTGTTGTTAAAACATATGTAATGATCTTCAACAATTATCTATACTGTTGGAACAAAATGAAAAATGTTTTCTGTTATACATATAATTAATATTCTATACATTAAATTATTGAATACTTTGCATACTTTAAAAAAAAATGAAAATTATATATTATTATTATTATTATTATCTATTAATGTATATATAATGTATGAGATTTTTCTTTGTGTGAGGTAGAGTTTATGTGCCCCGGCAAAGATAGTGACTGATTTAGAAGTGCTTTGGTATCTCGAAAAGTATTTCGAGATACTTTTTCAGCACTGGGACTTAAAAACTAAGTTCGTTCCACAATGAAAGAAAGATCTCATGAAAGCTATTCTATTATTACTAAAAATGAAACAGAACGTATTACAAAAGAGCATTTTTTTGCTTAAGGTGCATCATTTTCTTTTGCTTATCTTCAGCTACTGGTATACGTTCAGCTATACTCTAGTATACGTTTACTGAGTAACATTCATTTTTATAGGATATATGTGTTTTGGGGCCTGAAGGCCGAGTGATTAGCGTTCTGGCACTCGGTACCACAGGTTTCGGGTTCGAGTTCCAGACGTGCCATGAATGTTTGTAGTGGTTTGGAATCATCCACTTTAAACCATAGGTTCTGGTCAAATATGACTGTAGAACGTTGGGTGTAAAACTGACAACCCTACCCCGTACAAAAAAAAAAAAAAAAATAATCCTCTACCGTTTAGAAATCTGCCAGCAAGCATTCTCTCAATAAAATAATAAGTTTTAGTGATGGGGTTCCTTTTCTTCATATATCAGTTTTCTTGTTTAAAATTATACAGGATCAAAATTTATTTTTCTCTGAACTTCTTTTTATAAGCAATTTTTATTTTCCAGTAACAAAATAAATGAAACATACTTTTTTTAAAATGACTTACTTTTTACAAGGATCTCTTTTAAATGTGTGGTATTACACTCATTTTAAAAAGATCCTTATACTCTAAATTTGCTTAAAAAAATAAATAAATAAATAAAAATACATATATCCTATAAAAATAAAAGTACCCAATGAATAAGTACCAATGCATTGTAGAATAGTTTAAGACATGCAAAGCAAAATGGCACATTTCAAGAAACAAAGAAGCTATCTTTGTAAACATGTCTGTTAAAACTTCTTTCTAGAACTTGTACTATTAAAATGATACAATTGAATTGCTTCCGTAATTTTTAATTTTATTTTAAACACCTGGTATTTTTGAAGAACAAAAGCTATTTTCATAAAAGAGTCGGGAGTCTAATTTTTAATTCTCCAAAAATTATCGACTCCCAACTGCCCATTTCTGGTTTTTAACAATAAAAGCGATCTTTTAACTCCTATAACTTGAAATCCATTTTACGTTACAAAAAAACTTGTGAAAGCTATAAGCTCATATATCTATAAAAACTATCATATATATATATCTGATACAAGCTTTTATATCTATCTATAAAATATCATATATCTTATCTATAAAAATCTGATTATTTTTAATCTATGATTTTTGTTTAGATAAAATATTTATTTATGAAAAATAGTTTTTCTTTATAAAAAGTTTTACAACTTTAAAGGATTGCTATTTGTACACTCACTTAAAAGAAATCCTTTGCACTCTGAATTGAAAGCCAAGTGAGTAACAGTGGGGCAGCCCTTGCTCATGGCTTGAAGATTAACTATTTCTGTATTGCCAGCTGCATTAGAACAACAACAACTTACTCTGTAGGCTGTTAAAGATCTTTTCTAGAACTTGTACTGTTAAAAGATATAATAGAATTACTTCAAACGTAATTTCTAATTTTATCTTAAACACCTGAAATTTTTGAAGAATAAAAGTAATTTTCATAAAAAAAAAAAGTAGGAAGTCTAATTTTTAATTCTCCTAACTCCAAAATCCTCGACTTCCTTCTGCCCATTTCCAGTTTTAACCATAAAAGCGGTCTTTAAACTCCTATAACTTGAAATCCATTTTAAAGTTACAAAAACAAAATAGCGAAGGCCACAAAAGTTGTTGTTAATGGATAAGGATAACGAAGTTAATGGATAAATATCTGATGCAGCCAGCAAGGATCCTGGCCCACTTCAATGTCCTCCATGAGATATCAATTCATTTGCGTCTTGCATTCGAATCGATTAATGAGCGCTGAACTCTGACCCCTGGCTACCCGGAAGCAGCCACCGCGGAATATGCATGAGGGAGGGCGTGGGAACCTTATGCTTGCCCCACTTTTTCCCGCAGACGACACCGCCCTGGAACGTGCTCTGATGGAATGCGCCCTTTCGGTTCAATGACAAGCAAGACCGGAGAGAGTTACTTCTTCTTCCAATAAAACGCTCTGTTCCACCTCCTCACGAATTCTATGGATCATAAAGCAAGTGACTACGTTTAGAGACACAAAATTTTTAAATAATATTTTATGTAAATTTTTGTGATGATGCTATTTTTGTTAAATTAGGTTATAAAATAATTGCAAATATAATTACGTATTATAACTGATAACTGACTTATATTATAGTACGTTTTATAACCTGATGATGTTAAATCAGGTTATAAAACGCTGACAAATACGGAAAATAAATTATATGCATGGATATTGTGGATCAAAATTTGGCAAGTGTATTTTTTATTTTATGTCAATATTTCTAACTGAAAGAATATGCAAAATCCATCATAATAACTTGCATACATGATGTCGTGTATCCGTTATGTATGCATTAAACTAAAAGAATGGTACTCTTCTATAGTGCAGGCCACTTAGCTACAAAAATAAATTTTTTTAATCAAAATAACTCATTTACATTAACATTTTTAGGGAAAACCTGTATCATCTCATTCACACTAGTGTCGAAATTTTCATTAAATTCTGAAAATAGCTATAACAATTATGACCATTACCACAGGGCGGTGTAGCAAAAATTAAAATTTACTAGACATTCAAGTGAAAGTTTTGAATGCTTGAGTTCAATATTCCAATAGATTGTGATGAAGCAGCTGTCTTTCGACTTCTAAGCACTCTAGAAAGAAATTCCAAATTGTCTCATATTTAAAATAAAACATCAAAAAAATTCCACTTTTTTTTTTTACTTTTGAAAATCTTGATCAGTTGTCTTAAATACATAAACAAGGATATAAGGATACAAGGTCTTTTTTTTTTTAAATTAATCTTTTCTCTTTTCTTTATTTAGCAGTCTTCCGATGATTTCCAATGTTTTTTAAATGGCCTGTTGACATTTTATGTTAAACCACATTTATGTTCATCATTATGGTAATTTTTATGTTATTATGTTAATTTCTCATTAATGTTATATTATATGATTAATGCTTAAATCACATTTTATATTAATATTTTACTGAAGAAAATTACATGTATGGATGTCCGATTCAAAATTCTCCCATTCGATTCACACAGATTTATATAGTTATATTAAGACTTTTAGGTACCTTATAAAGTTTTGGAATTAATTAAAGATGAATTTTAAGCACCTCATCTTGCATCAATAAATTCTTGATAGTTGATCCTTCACTTGATCAACAAACAGCAGAAAGGAAAACAAGTTGAGGAAGGAATAAAAAGGAGGAGGGACATTTAAAAGTTTGGGGATGCGACTTTGACTCCGTGTGTACCACTGAAAAGCAAATTGCAGTTGAAGGGTTACTTCTACAACTTTTACGAGATACTTTCTGTTGGCATGTCTACACCGAAATTTTTCTAATGAATGAAATCAAATTCAAATTGGTATTTTCTAAATGAACCTTACTTTACTTTTGAAAAACAATATCACTTCTGGCGCGACTGCATTTTATAAACAAGAAATATATATATATATATAAAAAAAAAAAAAATTTAAGTCAATTTCTTCTTCTTTTTCACTCTATTGCAGAAAGTCCTTTATGAATAATTTTCATTCATTTTTTTTAAGTTTATCTGGCGCCATCTCTTATTAGATACATGCAACTTAAATCTAAAAAAAAACTAAAATTAATGAATTAAATTTAATCAATGAAATGAATATTTGAAAAAACCGCATTAACATCCAGTGTCCTCCACTACGAGTTCAAAAAAAAAAAAAAAAAAAATGTATCTGAACTCGAGTGGATGAATAAAAAAAAGTGTTTTATGAACGATTAAAAATGTGAACAAGATGGGGAGAGTGTGAGCTAATAGGCGGAATTTAAAAAACAAAACCCGAGTAGTTTATGAACTAGACTGGAAGAGAGAGAAGCGAAGAAAAAGAGGTTCCCTGACCCATCAGTGGGACTTTTAAAAGAGATGAGAGATATTGAAACAGAGAGAGTCCTGCCCGGATCCAGAGATCCGGTTTACGAAAGCGTTTTCACACTTGCGGTTCGACTTGGAAAATTGTAATAAATTAGCCGCGTGCTCGGAGGGGAACAGATAGCATCTCCCCGGCGTGTTCTCAAAAGAAGAACACAGGCCGATTCACCTCTGACCCCCTCCGATTGTTTCCCCTACCCTTTCCTCCGAGCACTACACTCTTCGTAATCGATACGCAACGATTCCGCTCGTTGACTTTTCAAGCAAGCACGCTCTGTGCTCGGACTCTGTGTTCGGTCAGGGGTGGACTCATCTGATTCCCGATCCCCGAATCGAAATTTTATGCCCCCCTCTTTACCAATAACTTTACTAATGGATATAGATGATGTGCGAAAAAATTTAATGATCTTTAGTTAAACTCATATATCCGTATACGCAGTTATATAAGTTATGTCTTTCTAACTCTTACAATATATATATTCTAAGAATTCATGTTAAACACATATAGTAATATAAATTCAAGAATTCATGTTAAAAATATATAATAATGTGAATTCAAGAATTCATGTTAAATATTAATGTGGATTCTAAGGATTCCTGTTAAAAATAAATGCGAAGAAAGTCATTCAGTGGTATCCTTCCATAACATAACCAGCAAAAACAGCATAGCAGCGTACCAAGGAGGTTTCTAAAAAGCTATCTTGGATCCACCCTGAAAGAAGATATTGTAGGAGCCAATATATTATGAAAAACATTTAAGATTGCATCGATAAGATAGGACTGTATAAGATTACAAATATAGCATCTTTGTGATTAAAATGGATAATTTTCATATATATATACATATGTATTATAAAAATAGCATTACTAAATTAACAGTTAACAAAGTAGCCGAAGATGAGTAAAAGAAAATTATCCATTTTAATTACAAAGAGGCTGTATTTGTAATACAATCTTATGTATAGTCCTATCTTGTCAATGTGTCCAAAAATATGTACAGCATCTTGTCAATAATCTTATGTGTTCTTCATAATAGATTGTGTTTCTACAAGATCTTCTTTCATGGTAGGTCCAAGATAGCTTCTTAGAAACCTCTTTGATACGCTGCTAAAGCAATCACTGTTTTTGCTGGTTATGTATATGGAAGGGTACCATTGAATGACATCCTCAGTATTTCGCATTCTTTCGGGTTTGCATTTAAGTATATTAAATTATTTATAAAACAAGTAATATATATAAAAAAAAAAAAATTTAAAGTCAATTCCTACTTTTTTTTTCACTCTATTGCAGAAAGTGCTTTATAAATAATTTTCATTCATTTTTTATGTTCATCTGGCGCTATCTATTGGTAGATATAAGCAACTTAAATCTAAATAAAACTAAAATTAATTAATAAAATTAAATGAATGAATTAATATTTGCAAAAACTGTATTCACATCCAGTGTCCTCTGCTACAAGTTAAAAAAAAAATGTATTTGAACTCGAGGGGATGAATAGAAAGTATCTTAGGAACGATTGAAAATGTGAACAAGATATATATTGAGAGTGTGAGCTAATAGAAGGAACTGAAAATGAAAAAAAAAAAAAAAAAAATTGAAATATCATAAGCCCCGGGAATTTTCAATTGAAAATAGGTCTTACTTTTGGTCACAGTAGTACGGGCCAGCAGATGCAAGCCATTTTTATTTGTTTATTTGAACAAAAAAAATAAATAAATAAATGAAAAATACCTTGGATCGAAAGTTATGAATAATGTTTGCTTGAAGTCGAAAGTTCAGCCGAATTTCATTTTTGCCTGCACTCTTATTCAATTTCCCAAACAATGGCTTCTAATCATCCGCGTAAACAACAACACGCGAATAAGCAAGCAGGATCGTATTTGTCATGTCAGAGATGTCTGGCGCGGAACAAAAAGCTTCGCCTCGTTGATATGCAAGGCGCGAACCTTCCTTTATTTCAGTACAATTCATAAAAGTTGGCGACCCATCGCGCACCTGCACGCTGTGTCCAATTAACATGGGCACGCTCAGCGAGCTTGGCGAAATTGGCGAGGAAAGACCGGCGTGTCCCAAAAGTCATTTAACGCTTCGTAATTGGACCTGAAAAGCGATTCTTCCTATGAGGTCCAACCTTTTGGAGCGTCGCTAATGCTTTGTTTAAAGTTGTAAAAAAGATATCAAACCAGGCGTCCATTGCGAGTTGGTTTTTCGTATCACGGCACTGGAAAATTAAATGTCTTAATCCTTCTTTTTTTATTTCTGAAATTATTTCTTGGGTTGCTATTAAATTACGTAAAATCCAAATGAAATCATCATTTCATTTGGGAAATCATCATTCATCATTTCATTCAACTATTTAGAATGTATGAATGCTTACATTAAATAAAAGGAAAATTAAGACCATCTCGTATATTCCATTGACGAGTTATGCTGCTTAAATACTTGATTGAAATTTATTTATTAGCGTTACATTTCGATATACATTTGTATACGAAAATGAATATATACACACACAAATACACACATATATATTTATATATATGCAGTAGAACCTCTGTAAGTCGAACTTCAAGGAAGACGCCAAATATTTTAAGTTATAGAGTTTTCGACTTATGGAGGATTTCGACTTACGCGGATTTTGTAAGGAAATATTCGACTTGTAGAGGTCTAGATTCTTATTTTGAGTTAGAGAGGTAAAATAAATATAAATTCAAGTTACAGATGTAATTAACATGTTTATTTGTTAGAGTTCAAATGAAATCAATAGCAATAATAAGAATTATATAATAACAATATTTCATGGAATTGGTTATTCTATTTACTGTATACTCATACATTATTTTCTAAGAAACAATGACGTGCGTTGTCGGCAAATCCTTAAAGTCGGTAACTTATTTTTCTTCGAGCTATAGAGGTAATTAGTTTCAAATGATCGAGTTGTAAAGGTTGTAAAAAATGTTGTGAAATCAAACATTGCTAATGTTCGACATACAGAGGTCCAATTTTTTTTTTTTTCGAGTTACGGAGGGAAATTATATACCAAAATAGCTAGTGGGGACTGACTCATTGTTTCGACATATAGAGGGTTGAAATTTCTAGTAATGGAGGTTTTGGGGCTTGAAGGGAAGGGAACAAAAATTTTTTTTTTTTTTCGAGTTGTTTAGGTTTTCGACTTATCAAGGTTCGACTTAAAGATGTTCTACTGAATATCTTGTTCAAATTTTCAATCGTTAGTAAAATACTTTTTATTCATCCATTCAAGTTCAAGTAAATTTTTTTTTAAACTTGTAGTGGATGACACTAGATGTTAGTACAGTTTTTTTCAAATATTAATTCATTAATTAAATTTAATTAAGATTAATTTAATTAACATCCTATATAGAAAGGAAAATGGAAAATTGCAAGGTTATTCGCTTTCTATTTTACCACTTAATTGTGTGATTCTTTCATATGTATATACATATTTATATTAATTGTAATTATTTAATAAAAAGTAACTAAAATAAAGTTTTCTTTGTTGACCTAAGTATGAATTGACTTTCATTTTTTTTTTTTTTTTTAATATCACTTGTTTATTTCTCAGATTATTTATTAATTTGCTATTAAATTGCGTAAAAACACAAATATTTCTTAATGAACTATATAGGATTTCTAAATGCTTACATTAAAAGAAGAAAAAAATTAAGACCAGGCCGTATATTCGATTGATGAGCTATGCTACTTTAATGCTTGATTGATATTTATTTATTAGCGTTACATTTCGATTTGCATTTGTAAACGAAAAGGAATATATACACGCACAAATACATACATACATATATATAGAGAGATATTGTTGCAGTATAAATTACAATTTGTTTATAAAATTGCACAAAAAAATATATAACTCCATTCCAAATATGAATAATTCTGTTTTGAATGATCTAAGCAACTATGATTACGATATTTCTCATTTCAAAAATCGCAAAAGACCTAGCGCTTTTCTAAATTAACGTTTCGATATCCTCCATTCGAATGACCATGCAGTTCCTCCACAGAGTCACAATTTCCCCTCAATCGTTTTTGTTCTATTGTTAATTTTTTTTATTACCTTCTTAAAAACTATAATAATATTATAAAAAAATTACATATGCATAAATGTTTTTACTAATCAATTAAAAATATAAATTATTAATAAATACATTTTTTAAATAAATTAATAATATATATAACTTTTTTTTTCTATCTAAGCAATGGGCTTAAAGCTTAAGAAACCTCTCTCATTCACAGAGCAGGTTATAGAGGTTGCTAAGCAACCAAGGTTCTCCGTCAATCTGGCAAATCGTCGTCGTATATTTGGACGTCGAAAATTAAACCCTTTCACTGTTTGTTTACATTATTTCAATAGTCTTGTGGCAATAATTGTACCGAATTTAAATTTAACTTAAATTCTTTCATCTTTTTAATTTTTATTTTGTATTTTACTTTATTTATTTTTAACTTTTGAGTACCATTTAATTGAATTTTAGAAACTTTATCTTGTTATTTTTTATTTACTAACATTTAAAGCAGTCAATTAAAATTAAAATCCTATTTATGAATAAAGACGAGGAGGTTCAGGGGTATTTCAACCCATTGGTACTCCGTCATCGGTATGCCAGTTACCAGTCAAAAAGTAGAAGAGTACAACTCTCTTCAAATAGATTACAACTCAGTAGTCTACAACTCAGCGTTGTCGTAGTCAAAAAGTTGAGCAGCACAACTCTCTTCAAAAAGTCTACAGCTCGTAGTCAAAAAATAGAACAGCACAACTCTCTTAAAAAAAATCTACAACTCGTAGTCAAAAGTACGTACAACTCTCTCCAAAAAGTTTACAACTTGTAGTCAAAAAGCAGAACAGTACAACTCGTAGTCAAAAAGTAGAACAGTACAACTCTCTTCAAAAAGTCTACATCTTATTGACTACAACTCGTAGTCAAAAAAAAGAACAGCACAACTCTCTTTGAGTTGTACTGTTCGCGTACTTTTAAGATCGGATAGAAGGACGAACAATGCCCGAAAGGGTTGGAACGAAGTCAAGAGAGCTCATGCCAAACCTGCTGGCTCCGGGGTCGTACGTCTGATGGGTCCAAGACCGATGCTGACAGGTGGCACTCGCTCAGAAGTCCGGGCGATTGACAGCGAGAGAGGGCGGCTGACCCGAGCTAGGGGCCCCCTGTCGCGTGCCCCTCCCCTCCGCCACCCCCACAGAGAGGCAGGTCAGGAGGGTCGAACCGAAACATCTCTCTTTCTCGGGACGTCAAGACACGAGATGAATTTCCTGCGTCAGTTATTGACGAGTTTATCGAGACGTCAGATCTATGTCAGACGGGCAAACGTTTCTTTCTCTGTGCTGTCGCGGATATTTTAACTCATGCGTTTTTGGGAAGAAATGCGAGATGATTTTTGACAGTTCTTCTTCCAGAAAACTTGATGTGCAATGTGAAATGCGAAAGTGTTTTGGAGTCTAGGAGATATTTATTCTGTAGTTGGATCAGCTGATTAAAAGGGAAACACCAAGACAGAGACATGGTGAAATGGGCAAATAATTTAAAAATGCTGCACACCGAATATATGCTTAAAATAATAATAGCTATAATAATGATCATAATAATCAATAGCTATAATAATAATCCTTTTTTTTTTAAATAAATTCTAAAAATTCATTTCTTATATATAGATACTTTTATTGTTAAGTGGGAAATCGGGAATCGAGTCATTTTAAAGGACCCGGAATCGGAGATAGAAGTCGGTTCAAAAATCCAACTCGCGATTCTTTCTAAAAATTGTTTGTTTATTTTTCCGAAATTCTACGATTAATGCTAAAATGAAAAGTCAATGAATTATGTCCTTCAATAATACAACCACTAGCTAAGACGGTGACTGATTTAGCAGCAAATAATGTTGAAAAGTCGATGTTGGCAATGAGAAGTCAATGTTGAGAGACCTTTTTCAACACTGAGCAAAGATATTAGGCTGAAACTTATAGAAAGCTATCTTGGACCAGAAATGAAAGAAAGTCTTATAGAAGCTATTTTATTATTAAGAACAAATAAGATTGAATGTATTATAATTTGAGCATCTCTTCTTATGTAACCACTTTACCTTTAATTGTCTTCAGATATTCTGTAATAGTTTGCTACCTGTTCATTGGGTACTGATATTTTTATAGGATATTATGTATATATTGTAATGAAATTGGAAGTACAAGGTTGTTTTTTAAGAGAGTGCAAATACTACACCTTTAAAACTATAAAGAATAACATGTTATGAAAAAATAATTTTTATGGATATATCAATTCAATAAAAGTCATTGAATTTATTACGAACATTTTTCTAAATCCATTAGTAAAGGTCATAGCATATAAAATGACGACAAAAGAGTCAGGAGTCGGAAATGTTTTGGCCGACTCCCCATCAGTGATGTTCTGTAAACAAAAACCAGGAAATGAATTCCAATAATTTATTTTTAATAGGAAAAACTGTCACTTCTGACGGCATAATTTTTGTTTTTAAGAGATATTCATTTTGAAATAATCTGTTTTCAATTCAATATCTTGTTAATATGTCTAATTAATAATAACAAATAAATATACATCTTTTACTATTATAGGACTGTTAACCAAGAAGTCGACATGGAAATTTTTTTTTATTATTATTATAAATGTTGTTATATACGTTGTAAAAATTGTTCTAAAAAGTTTTCATGCAACACCTAATGTTATTTTTATTTTCTTCATCAGGAAGCTTTCTTTATACCACACTGTAATCTACTATAATACATATCTATAATCTACTATAATACATAATATATACTATATCTCTTTTAGAGATTTGGGAAATTTATTACAGAAAAAAAAAATATGTAATGTTGTCTTTTCAGTCTTACTTGGACATAAAAGCATCCATAATTATGAAACAGCCCATTTTATAATAAATCGCAATTATAAAAAAAATAAACCATTTATTGAACATTTCTTGACATTGACAGATTTCTTGTTGACATTATAAATTGTGACGTAGGCTGGACCCGGATTCTTCTCTGATGACGTGGTTCGATGGGGTGTCTTTTTCGGCTCTTTAGAGTCATCGGGGGCTGTACATTCGATATCTGAACGAATGTTTGATGCCCACCGAATAGGCATTACCTATTTTTGAGCGACGACTTTTAACAGAAAATGGTGTAATAATGATTTAATACCCACGTATTTGCCATTAAGCAGATGGCGGTGTTGGCCAATGAAGAAGTAGAAAAAGAAGACATACCCAGGTACTGGCCTCCTTTTGTAATGGATGAAATCCTTCGAAGATCAAGACTTCTAGAGAAAAATTCTCAATAAACACCGGAATTTCGAAAAAAATATGCTATAATATCGCTGATTCAGTAATTCAATTCAATATTGGAATAATATATTATTGTATTCAATTTAGTATTCTGCAATTCAGCATTAGAACTCTTACAAAACATTTGCATTGATCTTACAAGGAGCATTGCAGTTTTTAGCCAATTAAAGAAAAATAACTTTTGGGGGAGGGGAAGGATTTTTGGTTACGGTGGAAAAAAAATCTGTCTATTACTCTTATAAGTTAAATACAGTATCACTTATTTAGATGTTCCATTTCAGTCTTTGAACATCTAAATAAGTGATACTCTGATGCATAATAGAACAGATAAATATACACGCATACAAATCTGTTTCAAATAATCCCATAAACAGAAGCAAATTGCTGTTTATGAAAGCTATTTACTTTTAATTGCACACCTGCTACTCATGCACGTGGCATTCAAACAATAACAATAGTGAGTAAAATGGTTGACAATTCTTTACACATTCGATAGCCAATAACAATGATGATATAACACTGATGAATAACATGCAATCACATTGATTTAACTCAACTGCAATAATCTGTCAACATACAATTGTTGATACTGAAAATAACAATTAGCACAGCGGATTGAATGAAAGTCTGGAGCCAGGTGATAACATTGAACATAATCAGACAGCCAGTCAGTCATTCTAATGGGATGTTAAGTATGAATATATGCGCACATTTTTAGGTATTTCTGAGTGCAGGTAGCTACTATAGTATAGAAAAAAATCATGGGATCTAATCTAAACAGTTTCAATTACAATTGGCATTACTTTCTTTTCATATCATAAACATTGAAGATAATACTTTAAACTATATTTTATTATGAATGCTGAAGTTCAAAGAAAATATTTCGAGTTAAGTTTTTACAGATAACAAGTAATATATAAAAAAAGAAAAAAAAAATTTAAAATCAATTCCTACTTTTCCTGCAGAAAGTCCTTTATAGATAATTTTCATTCATTTTTAAAGTTTATCTGGCGCCATCTATGGGTAGATACATACAACTTAAATCTAAAAAAAAAAAACTAAAATTAATGAATTAAATTTAATGAATGAGTTAATACTTGAAAAAAACTGCATTAACATCCAGTGTCATCCCCTGCAAGTTCAAAAAAAAAAAAAAAAAAAAAAAATGCATTTGAACTTGAGTGGATGAAGTGAAAATATTTTATGAACGATTGAAAATGTGAACAAGATATATATATATATATGGAGAGTGTGAGGAATTGAATAAATGCGCACATTTTTAAGCATTTATGAGCGCAGATAGTTACAATAGTATTGAAAAGTCATGGGATCTAATCTAAACATTTCCTTACGACAGTTAGCATTACTTTCTTTTTATATCATAAACATTGAAGATAACATTTTAAGCTATATTTTATTATGAACGCTGAAGTTCAAAGAAGATATTTCAAGTTAAAATTTTACAGATAAAATAAAATCATTTAAAAATCTATGAATATAAGCTGTTTTAATACTGTAAAAGATTGTTTTGGTTCAATTCTGTTGTGAATTCGTGTATGAACATTAGAATTAGATTTTCAACTTCTTTAAAACTGAAGTAAAATAAAAAAATAATTCACATGAAAAATTAAAATTAAAATTAATTTCTACTGTTATAAACTATAGAAAACATTACTATTGTACTTGGCAGGATTGCTTAATTATAAATGTTTAAGAACTCTTCCCCCTATACATTTTATGATTTCAACAAACTACTCAAAGTAGTTCGAAAATAATACAATTAAGTCAGTTCAAAACTTCAATATGTATTTATACAATATTCTAAACATTATTTATTTAGTGTTATATTTCAAAAGGGGTATTTATATGCAATTTTTATATTTATACAAATAGGTTTTTATTTATTTATTATTATTATTTTTTAAATAAGTGAAATTCATCCTCTTCTAATAAAAAAACAATTCATAGAAATCAATGGAATGAAAGAAGTGTGACCTTCAAAGGACGTTGTTATTTTCTACCAACATTTTAAGTGAAAATAGCATGGGATTTCACTTTTACTTTTTTTTTAATTAAACACGAATTAGGTATTAATCTTATTTCGAATCTGTATATCGTTAATAAAAAATAAAAAAACCTTATATAAAGTTTATTATTTGAATGAAATGCAATATCTTTATATATTGTAATTTTAATTTGTGTTGTTCATTTTATGTCAAATTATTTAACTGATGATAGCAGTTATTCTTGAAACTTTTTCTAAATTACCCATAAAACTTGGTATCTTCTTTTGAAAAAGATAATCTTACGAAAGATTTTTTTCTTACTAATTAGAATGTGAATTTCATAGAATACTTGTGAAGAAAATGAAGACATTACGATTTAATACCATGGTAATTAACATTAAAAATGACAATTTATTTTTTGTTATTGTTATAGATAAATATGTTTCTATTCCCTACTTGGGTCGATTTATTAAAAAAGATTTTGTCTAAGTAGTTTTGCTTCTTAATATTCTGTGCCTATCTGAAGGATACTTTCATTCAAATGTTTCTATGATTTTACAGGAAATCAATACTCACCGTCAGAAAGTATTTTCTTTTCCACTAATTTTTCCACATAAAAATTTTCCTTTCGATGATTTCTAACGATTTATACATTGTCTGTTAACATTTTTAAGTTATGCCACGTTAAATTTTAGGAAACTGTAAACAATCTATTTTTACTTTCATTCTAACGGATACTTAGTGCGGCATTTTGGTAAACATACACCTAAAGAGCTCATTCCTAAAAAGTGTGTGACCTGGTGGCCAATTGGCTAACGCACTGGCCTTTGGTGCCACAGGCTTCAGGTTCGTTTCCTGGCGGGGCATGGATGTTTGTAAGTGGTTCGGAATCCACTTTAAACTGTAGGTTCCCGAACTGCTTTAGCTCTCGTGTGCACAAAATGACAGCAGAGCGATAAACCAAATCAAACCCTAGAAATTGCAATTATAAAATTGAATAAATTGGTAAATTTTTGCTTCGTTGTTATCACCTTTGTTTGTCAAACGACGATCTGGATACAAAATATCCGACGACAATACAAATAAAACCGTAACATAGTCAAAATTATGAAACTTCCAAGTCGCACGTTCAATTTTATGCAGTTAATAGTTAATATGTTTCATGGACAAATTTATTGTGAATTATGCATTGGAGTGAAATATAAGGAGAAGTAGTCGTTGCCTGCCCAGGTTGTGTCGTGGAAGAAACGTCTTTTCTTCCATTTGTAGACAGCCCCCTCCGTTTCACCTGCCACAGTGATGGAGAATGTGACAAGTACCCCCAGCCGGGTCTTTGATGTCGAAATCGAGCATCCACCCACTCGAGCGTCATTCACTGCGACCGCAGCTCCCTTCCGCACTCTGACGGGTTCAACAGGCAGCTTTCTCTTGAACCGCTCACGGTGAGGGGGTTCACTCGTTCGGGTTCATGCGAGTAGTACAAAATGGACTGAGACGCTGCGATTTTGACAAAGATAAAAAAAAAAAAAAAAATAGTTTCAATTTAAAATTTATGTTGAATGCCGTGCGCTTGGGTCCTCCGCTACTCATATGTAACATTGCAATCGGCCGTAGTGCGAAAATAACAACGAACAAGCTCCTCTTCTCCAATTCTTTGGTATCACAGGCTTCAGGTTCGAATCATGGCGGTGGCACGGATGTTTGTGAGTGGTTCGAATCCACTTTAAACTGTAGGTCCCTGTCTGTTTAGCACAAGATGACCGTAGAGCGACAAGCCAAACCTTCTCCAATTCGAAACGGTCTCTCCGGCTTATAGATGGATCATGTCCTTCCATGTACACCAAGAAACAGCCTTGTTTACATGCTTTGGTAGCAGACTTCCCGCTTTATTCGAAAACTGGCCAACAGTGAACACTTAAACGTAGTTGAGAGAAATAAATACTTTTTTTCATTGGCGCAATAGTGGCCAAGGACTGTGTACCTACTGGTAGGTTTCGAGACAGGATATGATTGCTTTTTACTGGATAGGTTTTCAGCCCGGCGTCCAACGCTGTATTGTTATATTTGACAGGGACCTGCGGTTGAAAGCGAATACCTAATCTCTACAAACATCCGAGGCACCTCTGGGACTCGAACACGAAACCTGTAATACAGACCGCTAGAGATCTCAATACTTTTTTTAGTTATTTTATTTAATGAAGGAAGTTAAAAAATGTTCATACAGTTTGTTATTTAGGAATATTATATTTTTCCTACTTGAAATATTATAAATTATTTATTTATGAAATATTAATTTTATTTATATAAGATACTTTTTTTGACATCAGTTCCTCGCTCTGAAAATAAAAGAATGATAAAAAAAAAAAAAATCAGATAATGAATAAAAATTAGTCTTTTTTTTTTTCCTTTAGCGTTTGTGCTCAGATAAATAGAACAAAATATTATTTCATTTTTGATGGCAGTAATTTACTAGATTGGATAGGAGAGTCGAGTACGTAATGCACATCTGCTCAGAATTCAAATATAATGAAACAAAGTATCACAGAATCAGCTGGAATTTAAAAAAATTAAAGCAAACAGTTAATAGGAGAGAGAAGCTAAAAAAAAAAAAAGTTAAGGGAAGGGGAAATAACTAAGAGGTGACAAATATAAGCAATATAAAAATGCATAAATACATAATAGAAGCATATAAATATTAAATACGTAGCAGATATATATATATATATAAACACAGATATAATGGAAATAAATAAAAAACATACATATATAAACACAAAAATAAAAAGCTTCAAAAAAAGAGAAAACATACGAGCAACATTTGAAACTGAAGATCGGAAGTAAAGTTTGTTAATGCAGGGTAGAGTTGGATGTTTACTGAAATGGAATTTTTTTTTTTTTTTTCAATTCCTTCTGTTAGTTCACACTCTCCCTACATATATCTTGTTCAAATTTTCAATCGTTCATAAAATACTCTTTATTCGTCCACTCAAGTTCGAATACATTTTTTAAAACTTGTAGTGGATGACACTGGATGTCAAATACAGGTTTTTTCAAATATTAATTCACTCATTAAATTTAATTATTTCATTTTAGTTTTTTTTAGATTTAAGTTGCCTATGTCTACCCATAGATGGCGCCAGATAAACTTAAAAAAATGAATGGAAATTATGTATAAAGGACTTTCTGCAATAGAGTGAAAAAAAAAAAGTAGGAATTGACTTTAAATTTTTTTTTTTTTTTTTATATTACTTGTTTCTTTTTAAGACAGCTCCGCCGTACTCACTACCAAGGCAGAGGGAGAGGACGATGGGAGATTGCAGATGGGTCATAGAAGAAATTAGTGAGGCTTGAGGTCATGATTCCCTCCTGTTGTGTAATATGGATACATTAATTTAATTATACATTAACTTGAAAAAATGGTTCGCAGATGGGACATTTCCCTGATTTACATACATATATATTTCAGTGTTTCCCCTTTTTATTACTTTTTTCCCTCGCATTCAACAATGTCTTCTCTAGAACCAAAAATGAAAGAATATGAACACAAACACACCGGATTCATTACACCGGAAATTAAACCGCGTTCTCTTCTTGTATATGAGAACTTTAGTCTTCTCTGTCTAGTTTGAAAAAAAAAAAGAAAATCGTTATTATTACCATTATTATTCTACACTTACCCATGCTCTTTCCTTTACGTTTATTAAAAAAATGCAATATTAATAATAAAAAGAAAAGAAAAAAAGAAGGCACTTTCTCAGCTCAAATGAGAAGCTTTATGAGCCTTCCCTACCCCCTCTCTTCCCCTTTGCAATTTTTGTTCTGGAATAGCAATTGTAGTGACCTTTGCGTAGATTAAAACAATACCCTCTTCCTCAACATCCAAGACCATCTGCCCGCCCCTCCTCATTAAAGAAGATGGAAGCATCCGTTCTCGATTCGAAGAGATTCAGCTGCTCTTCTTTCTTCGCTGGTTGCTTCTTCCTTCGGCGAGATTCACTTCTTTTTTCTTTTTCTTTTTTTCTTCCTTCCATTATGGCAGACATCACCTGCCAATTTCCAATAAGTCACCAATAACAAGAGGATTGGAAGCAATAACCTTCAAAGCGACAAATCATCTACGTTCTTCTGGCAAGACTCATACCCTATTGGCTGGTTCTCGGAATCAGGAAATGCATAACTTATTTCTCCCACTTTTATTTTATTTTATTTATTTTTTTTTTTCCTTCTGATTTTATTTCCAAGGCACGATTACCTAACAGAATTAGCAGTTTAATTCAACAGTTGAGATTGGTATCGTTTGTTCGTTATTATTTTGCGGAGAATATGAGAAATCTGAATCAATACTTCGATGTGGTTATCGAAAGTGATGGTTATTTCTATTCCAACTGAAACGGTTCTGGTTATTTCCTCTAAATGTAGCACAGAAATTGATTTAATATTGGTGAGGTCCTCAGTAAATCTTGAATGTCTTGATACTCCACTTTTTCTTTGGTCTAAAAACATTCCACTTTATCAAATTGCCTTTATCTCAGCAATTTAAAACAGGGGGGCCGATCATTTAGGTGATCAACCCAAATAAACTTGAGGGCCACCACTTTAGATCGAAAAATTAAGCAAGAATACTCTGTTTGGTCCTTAAAATTTGAGAATTAGTCCATCCCTCTGAGGTAATTTTTTTCACCTATATTTTCAGCGATTATATGTGAAATTTTTGTTTAATTCAGGGTGGCCAACCCAAATGATCTGGAGGGCCACTTTGTAAATGCATCCTAACTCCGCATATAAAATTATATACCTTCTTTTTCTTCGCTGGTTGCTTCTTTCTTATTCGAAGATGCGTAGTCTCCAATAAGTCACCGGTCTCCAATAAGTCACTAATAACCATTAGAGGAAAAGAGGCTCTAGCTTATTACACTTATGAAGCCCTTTCACCTCCCATTTTTAAGTTTGTAAATTACTTATTATGTTTGTTAATTATTCATATGTGTAGAATTTCTCCTTATTTTTGATTCAGTGTTTTAGTGTTTACTGTTTTTAGAATAGTGTCATTCTAATTTTGTTAACAATTTGAATGGAGGCCCCTCTTGATCTTGAGGCCCTAGGCTGGAGCCTAGTTGGCCTATAGGAAATTCCGGCCCCACCAATAACGCTAACCACCATTAACATCCTAATAACATAAATAACCTAATAACATAAATAACAAATAACATAGGTCACCAATAACATAAGTGGTGTAAAAACATTCCACTCTATCAAATTGCCTTTTATTTAGCAATGCCTTCATTTAAAACAGGGTGGCCAACCCAGATGATCTTCGGGCCACTTTGGAAATGCATCCTATCTCCACGGGCAGCATATAAAATTGTATATCCCCCTATAAGATTTAGATGGGATATACGATTATTATTAGATTTAGATCCACTATAGACATTTTTTTGGAGTGAAAAATGGAAACAAAATGAGTTATTATTAGTGTATTTACTACTATTCTTACATGTAAACATAGACAATATAATGATTTTAATCGCACATTGTAAAGCAATATATATCCCTAAAAATGCAATATGAAAATATATATAAATCTAAGCGAAATCATTAAAAGATATTTATTATACTAGTACGATATTTGTTTCTCCACTCTTTCACTTAGCTTTTCAATTAGCTTTTGCAAATCGATGCAAGTGCATCATGAGTTCGCAGAATGTAATTTAATTATTCTGCGAACTCATAATTGTAAACTTATAAATAAAATAGGCACTATCTGTCCTATATTCACAAGAATATTATTTTGAAGTCAAAAGTTAATTTTTCTCGTAATTTCAACAGTTAATTTTTAATTATATGGATGCAAACATAATGTATTTTTTAATACACTGGTTTTTTACTACTTTGGCCTTTATATATAAATACATTTAAAACATAATACTGGCGAAAACCACAACTAAAACCATAACATCTTTGTCATTAGCCAGTAGAGGAAAGCTAGAGATAGGGTCAATGCATTTCTTTTTTTTTTTTTTTTTTTTTTTTTTTATTTCAACTATTAATTATCCATTCATCTGCTTGACAGAACATTTTATTTATTTATTTGATTTATCATGTTTCGATTTTAGACATAGTAATCGCATAAATATTCTCAAATCTTTCCAGAACACCATTATCATGTTTTATTTTTTATTTATTTTTTTATGTGTTATTCAAATACGCTAAAAAATGTTTATATATTAAGACCAGTGGAAAAATAATTTTTAGCCAGCCGTGCATGACCACAATTTACTCATAATTATTTGCCATTTTTTACTAATCTAAGTGGAAATTGAAAAACTCACCAGGAAACGTGATTGAGACGGTTATTGCAGATGCGCGCGTAATTTTGAAGGCAGGAATCATTAGTTCAATCGATCATTTAGGGACTTCATTCCATCTTCGAAACAATAGGTCATAATGAGTCATTATTTGTTAACAAAAGATTTTGTTTTGTCATGAATTTATTTCTCACACATAAAGGGTGTCCCAAAATATACGCAGGAAGTAATGCCTTCGATGAAAGGCTCAAAAGGATACTGCCAATGAACACCGAACCTAAAGATGCATTTTGAAAGAAAAATTAACTGTTATTTAGGAAGTTTAGGAATTCAAGTCTTGCGAGAATTTTCGGACATACCGTACAATATTCAAAAATTTCTATCAAGGCTTATTAGGCAACACTTCATCTTACGCCAATGTATTGAAACGAAATTAAAAAGTAAACATTTGAAAGACTAGATTCAATATTTATAAGCAATATCATAAAATTTCTATTGTTTCATCATCCATACTAATGGACTTGCCCCGTGCAGTTTTTACAGCAAATTTACGACTCTTGACAGGACATGATTTTGTTAATAAACACTTGCACAGCATTAGTGTAGCTACTCATGATATCTACCTTCTGTGCAGATTGGGTGAAGCCATGGACTTTTACATTTGACAACAGGCATTGCGCTTGATTTTATGACTTTTAATTCTGAAAATTGTAAAGTCTAAATTGTATTGGGCTGCTAGAGTTCTTATGGCGGATATCGCTACAGTTTGATGTAGGAAAAGAAAAAAAGTTTCTATTAAATAGATAGATTCTATCGAAAGATTTCTTACTAGAAAATACTAAACAGATTTTTCTTTTTTGCCAAAACTTCTAATTTGTTTTGAAAGACATTTATTTATTTTTTTTTTTTTTGGCTTAAATTCTGTAATTATTGAATCTGCATCTGCCAAACAAACTTCCGGTTTTATTCTTAGTCTATTTAATGCAGAAGTTTCTATACCCACTGAATTTCTAAAAGACTCCATGAATTACAAGTCGTCCTTTTGAATAAAGCAACATCTTTATGAGCCAGGTTCTGCCCAATACAGCCCAGAAAGTACATTAATTATTCCGCTTTTGTAATCCAGCTTTCTTGGCAGCCACGCCTCCCTGCAACAACAAGATTTTCAAATAGAGATGTCTTGTTCGTTTTCTGCAGTGGGCTGACAGTGCGCATAACCCCCTGGCACAAATCATGTCTGGTGTGGATAGCGTGATGTTCAGAGAAAATTTTCTTGAACAAAATGCACAACAAAAAAAAGGCACAAAGAAGCTGGAATTCTTTGTCTGTTGGTCTTTTATGCTGAAGACATCTTCGGCTGGCTATTACCTTAAATTTTCCGTTTCATTTTGAACAGTTGCATTATTTACAGAACTCTTTTGAAAGTAAAAAGACAGTCTTAATGCGTGTAAATTTATTATTATTTTTTTTTTCCAAAAAACTAAAAACTTTGGAGGAAAATTTATGAAATCCGGGAAGTTTAAAAAGGAGTTGACAAATATCCAGATGAATAGCTTTTTCGTTTACATTACTTTTCTTTTGCATTTTCTTCTTCTACTTCTTCTTCTTTTACATTACATTTACCATTTCTATTCAAAGGTTATATAACCAAATATTGTTTAATTAATTGCGGTGGTCATTTTGAACTAAATAACAGACCTTCAATTTGTAATTTGTTTTACATATAAAAGAAATCCAATAGTACACTTAAATCTGATAATAGCATGTTAATATGTTGGAATCGTCCCTGTCGAATTTTTAATTTCATTTCAGTGTGAATATTTTAATTCTATTTACCATTTCCTTCCGGGTTTTTGTTATTAATAATAAGGCTTACTCTATCCTAAAAGTACAGTTGTCGCTGCCATTTAAAAGTATGTTTGTCTCACTAAAAGTTTGGCTGCCAATCACTAAAAGTACACGAAAAGTTAATCAAGAATGCTCTGTTTGGTCCTTAAAATTTGCGAATTAATCCATCCCTCTGAGGTAATTTTTTTCATCTATATTTTCAGCAATTAAATGTGAATTTTTGTTTTTAATCCGCGGGTGGCCAACCCATATGATCTTGCGGGCCACTTTAAAAATGCATCCTAACTCCGCGGGCTGCATATAAAATTATATATCCCCCTATTAGGTTTAGACCCATTGCAGTCATTTTTTGGGAGTGAACAATTGAAACATAACGAGTTATTATTAGTGTGTTTACTGTTATTCTTACGGGCTTGAATGGCCGAGTGGCTAGCGCTCTGGCGCTCGGTACCACATGTTTCGGGTTCGAGTCCCGGCGGTGCCATGGATGTTTGTAGTGGTTCGGAATCCACTTTAAACCGTAGGTCCCGGTCCTAATAGGATCGTAGAGTATTGCAGGGTCATTGTTACTCCGCGTCCGTATCTTCAAGTTACACGCACCCCCTGGGTAATGCAAAGTGAGTAACGTCTGTGCAGCGCTTGCCTTAAGGCATCCAAGACCAAGCTGTCTAAGTGTTTGCCAGGTGCATTGGGGGAAAAAAAACTGTTATTCTTACATGTAAGCATAGATAATAATGATATTAAACGCACATTGTAAAAAAAATCTAGCACTAAAAATGAAATATAACAAACACTATATAAATATAATTGAAATAAAAAAAAAGGAAATCAATAAAAAATATTTATTTTAATAATGCGATATTTGTTTCTCCACTCATCATGAGTTCGCAGAATATAATTTAATTACTCTGCAAACTCATAACTGTCAACTAATCAATAAAACTAGCAATATCTGCCCTATATTCTCAAGAATATTATTTTAAAATCAAAGTTCATTTTTTCTCATCATTTCGACAGTTCATTTTTGAATGTATGGATGCACACATAACGTATTTTTAATACATTGGTTTTCACTAATTTGGCCATTATAAAATAAATGTATTTTGTAAAAGTGTGATACATCTCACGGGCCAGAAAAATATTCCAGGCGGACCGCGGGTTGTCCACTCCTGGTTTAATCCCCTTAAGCAACTTAAGAGTTGTGGAAAACGCAACATTATATACATTTTTTTCTATTTTCTGGGATACATTTTTCATATCTCTTTTACTCTATGGTATAGAACAGGGGTCTCCAAACTTCGGCCCGCGGGCTAAATCCGGCCCGCCGGAAGATTCTATCCGGCCCGCGGATAGAATTTTAATTTTCCGGTCCGAGGCAAATTAAAAGAAATATAAATTTACATATTATATATCCATCTCTTTTTCTACTTTGATGAAATATTATTTTTTTTTTTCTTCCTGTTTTTCGAAGGACTGATGATCTTTTTTACTTTTCTATTTTTGTTCTACAAAACCTAAATCGACGGAAATAGCAAGCACAGACAGCTTTCAATCGGAAAGGATTTGCAGGTTGAATGAATTGAGTTACATTCTAACAATCATCTCAAGCAGTTGTTTCTAAATATGCCAAAGTTAGAGTTTTACAAATCAATATCGAAAGTAGGTTTCCCAAATTCAATGTCTCACGGCCAGAAAATCAGTGCTGTGTTTGTTTCATCTTATACATGTGTTTTCAACTATGAATCTTGGAAAGAATTATTTCAGAAGTAGACTGACAGATGAGCATTTGTGATTCCCTTATAGTGAGGTTTGAACCTCAATATAAAGAACTCTCAAAAATGAAATCTCGTTTTCATTCTGCTCATTAACATATTTAAATTGTAATACTTGTTTATTGTTTTTAAAATTTTAGTAAAATTTTTCTTTTGGCCCACCAAATTTTTTTTTTTTTTTTTTTTTCAATTTTGGGCCCGCGACTGAAAAAAGTTTGGAGACCCTGGTATAGAAGAATAAGTTATTACAAGAAAAAAAAATATTTTGAGTTTCGCAAGATCATTTTTTTAATAATGATTAATTATTCTCTTCAGATATTTTTGCAGACTTTATTATTATTATTGCGCTGTTCTCTTGGATTCCAGTACCAGTTGAAAATTTTTTTTATCAAGCTGCTTTGTTTATTCTACCTAGCTTGTAACTGCATGCAAAAAAAAAAAAAAAAATATAACGCGCCTTTACATAGCATACCTTTACAAAATTTCGTATATCGGAAAAGTATCGGTTTTGAACAGACGCTGCGTTTTTTGCAACATTTTGCAACTCGCTTAAAAATAAATATTTTCTTTTATTTTCACTTTTGTTTCCGTAATTCTTCTAAAACATAAAAATTAAATTGTATTCATTTCGTACAAGTGAAAAAGATTCAAATCCACTTTAAGCTGTAGGTCCCAGTCTAATATAACTGTAGAGCGTTGGGCGAATTTGAGTACAGCGACCTATAACAATGTAGGGAAGCTTTCAGGTGCTAAATGCTACTGGATGACATGAGACTGCATGAAGGTGTTTTTAACATTTTCATTCTACTTATTGTACCCGCTTCTTATTTTCTGAAGATGGAAATACTCAGGTTGCTTCTCATTAGGAGATAAAAAAATATATATATTTGTTTTTAATCTCATTTTCTTAATCCGGAGGGTTTAAAAAAATATGAGTAAATCGAAACGAAAAAGAATTTTTTTAAATGCGTTTATAATCAAAATAACAAAGCAAACATAAAATGTGTTCTTGCGTTTTAATATACTTAATAATAATAATAATAATAACGTTGACATAGAGCATATTCCCAGATTTTTAATATTTTATAGTTATGTAAACAAAATTACAAGTTATTTGTGTATTATAATTATTTGTTAAGATATAAGTTATTTGTGTTATTGTGTATTTATAGTTAAAATAACAAAATAATTTATAGTTAAAATAACATAAAATAACAAAAACAAATATAGTTAAAATAAAAACAAAAACAGTATTTATAATTAAAATAACAAATCAAAATAACAAAATAATTGTGTATTTATATTAAAAATATCGATAAAAATTAACATCGAATGCGTTCCGTGTTTCTTAATGTTTTATAATAAAAAACAATGCCAACATAAAATGTATTCCGTGATTTTTAGTGCATTTCTAATAAAAAAAATCATAATAGCTCACAGCTTACGTAGAATGCGTAATATCGACTCATGTTAGCTGCCATTGAAATGATAGTAAAAATTATAATTATTTGTTGATAACTATAATTATTAAATTACAATTATTGATTTGTTGAGGTCCATTTAACTAATTGACATCCTATAAACATTCCATTTAAATGAAAACGTACTGTTGGACACTGACATTTTTTTTGAGAAGTGAATCCTATGATTAAAATTGAAAGTTTCAATCAAATTATTAATTTTAATGTATTTGTAATAAAGAAAAAGACAAACAGATGTCGAATGTATTCCATGAAATTTTAGTCAAGTGGAAAAGGGTTTCTGCAAAACGTTCCAGTTACTCTTTTGAAGGGGGGCTGCCCCCTCTTTCCACCGGAAGTCGAAGGAGCGTGGAGATTACCTCACGTAATGAGCCAATAAAGCTCTCTCGGGTAATGCGCGGCCTTCCCGAAATACACGCCGATTGGGTAAACAGCGCCGGTCACGATTCCCCGGACTTTTGTTCAGCGGATTTATAAAATTGTATTCATTTTTAATGTCGAACCCGTGTTTGATCAGGGACCTCTTCGTTTCGCTGCTTGAACAAAAAAAAAGCAGCAGCCTGCTTGCTACTGCTTCTCTGGAATTGCAGTTGGCAAGTGCTGGAAGTGCCATTGGATCTCAATCCCTCTCTGGACTGAGTACAATTTTGGAATGATGGGGATACGCACTCATTTATGATAGATGTTGACCAAGGGAAAGAAAAATCTGCAAAAAGTATAATCTAAAATATCCACTACACTGAACAACAAAAATGTTGTCCAAAATCATTGGAGCCTGTCGGCCGAGTGGCTAGTACTTCTGGCGCACGATACCACAAGTTTTGGGTCCAAATTCGAATCCCGGCAGTACCATGGATGTTTACAGTGGTTCAGTGGTTCGGAATCCACTTTAAGCCGTAGGTTGCGGTCTCGTAAGATTGTAGAGATCAGAGAGCCCAATCAGACTACTTCTCACTACACCGTTCCCAAACTGTAAAGGGGCAACTCAGCTCTAGGCACAGTACTACTAGATTGGATAGGAGAGTCGAGTACCTGTGCACGTAGTGCACATCTGCTCAGAATTCAAATATAATAAAAACAAAGTATCACAGAATTTGCAGGAATTAAAAATTTAAAGCAAACAGTTAATAGGATGGAAAGAAGTTAAAAATATATATATATATATATATATATATATATATATAAGAGGGGGGACGGACAAACTAGGAGATGACAATCAAGCAATATCAAAATACATAAATGCCCAATAGAAGCATATAAATACGTAAGTACATAGCAGACAGACATATAAACACATATATAATGAAAATAAATAGGAATTATAAATATACAAATATACAATCACAAAAATAAAAAATAAAAACTTAAGGGGAGACAGAAAACATACGAACAACATTTCAAACTGAAGATCGGAAGTAAAGTTTGTTACTGCAGGGTACTCTAGGCACAGTGATGTGTGTGGTGTGGTATAGTAGTAGTAGTAATGTAATAATCATTGATTTCTTTTCAAAAAATAACTTTTATATATCATCGATCACGGTGATAAATTTCATCAAGAAATAAGAAATATCTCAAAGTAAGGAAATTAGAAATTGCAGATGTGTGCTTATAAACTTCCTTTGCGTCATTTCTGTCACATTTCTTTTTTCTTTTACTGTACTTAGAATTTCAAGAAAGTCCACACACACACAAAAAAATTACCCATTCCCCTCTTAGTAATTTGAGGAACGATTTCCTGGTGGGTAATGCAAGAAACAGTAAGGTTTGGTTTGGTTTGGTACGATCATTTTGTGCACACGAGAGCTAAACAGACCGGGATCTACAGTTTAAAGTAGATCCCGAACCACTCTAAAACGGCCATACCACCGCCAGGATTCGAACCTGAAGCACCAAAAGCCAGAGCGCTAGCCAATTGGCCATCAGGCTGCCAAGGAAGCAGTAAGAGTAGTAGTAGTACAAGAGTCTAGGATTAAACTGGGACATTTGTATTCGTAAAAATGGCAATGCGACTTTAGTTGTAATTTTTATTAATAACCCTGTTTCAATGTCCAGCATCTAGTTGAGCATGTCTCAATATGTCAACTCTTTACTCAATGGCGCGACATCGAAACATTCTTCAACCGGAGATTGAACATCCAAAGCATTTTTCAATCGAATCGCGAAACCGCGTTGCATCCATGAGACTTGCACTAAAAGCAGATAAATAGTACCAAATAGAACGACCTTAAATCGAATGCGCGTGCGCGAAAACAGGAGTACCAGTTTTATATAGTGGATTAAAGACATTATACAAACTATTATGTTTACATAGCTCATGTAAACATGACAACAATCCAGCGTTGTTGGGCTTCGTAAAATAAAAGCGTATTAACTCTTTTATTATTATATATATATATATATATATATATTCGAAAATGTGCGTTTCAGGAAACAATATTTTTATTTGTTTTATTTTTATTAACATCATTTTAATCGGCAAAAAATTACATAATTTAGATTATTATTTATCAGCTAGAGCCAGATGTTAAACAACATTCCTTGTTTTTCAAATCGTTTGAACTGTGGTAAAAGAAGTTAGCAATATACTTTTGGTTGTAATATTAGCGGCTTTTTCAGAGGTACAGGTGTCTAGGATTAAACTGGGACATTTTTATTCGTAAAATGGCAATGCAATTTTTTTTTTATCTATTAAACAAAAATTATAGGTGATTGCAGTTGAGCAGTTAATATGTTTTATTTATTCATTTATTTTACATCAGC